>CM076573.1:915116448-915278675 GCA_034641835.2 Pinus albicaulis | reverse complement strand
TGTAGAAATTTGCTGAATAATGAAGATTTATCCACCGAGATTATCCTGATCACATATCAATTCGAATTCATATGCAACACATAATCTCTTCCACTTAGATCATCACACATGCGGAAATAAAACAAGCGATAGCACATCAAATCATCATACACATTAACACAGTATGTATGGGGAAAGCTTATAGCTGAAAACCCCGCAGCTATTGTGTATATTATAATGGAGAAAACATGTAACAAAATCAGTACAATACTCCTCACAAGTACTCAGTACTTTCTCATAAAGTTACACACAAACTAGCTCAGTTTTGAACAGGTTACTGGTTCAAAACTCACCACTAATTGCCTTGCCTCTATTACGCAATCATGGCCTGTCTAAATAGAGATCCAAGGTTCGAATCTCCTTGGCTTGACAGTGCAATCATCATGGGAAATTCCTCCAAGTGTGGTGCAAATCTCATGCACAACTGATGTCTCAACTGATAGTTGTACTCACCCTTTCATCTACCTCTTTCACTGGTCTCCACTGAACTGTCCATGCACTGTAGTGAACTGATGTGTTCTTGAGTTGAATAATGAGTTACTAATTAGTGAATTAAATAATATTTAATTCACTCCACTCATTACTAGTTGATTAGCTAGTTAAACTAATCTCAACTAGTTCAACTAGGTTAAACCGAACACAACTCCACCAACTGTCTCATCAACTCCACCAAACTTCTGCCACTGAAGTCCTAACTGAAGTCAACCATGCATGAGCTCACCAAACCCTTAGGAATAGCTTAATTCCTCTGTCAGATGCATGAGCCACTTCTGTAGCTCGAACTGAAGTGCTCCAAGAGAGTAAACTGAAGTTTAGAGTCCAAATATTATTAAGGGTAAATAATATTTGACTTCCCTATTTTTAGGATAGACAGTCTAAAAATAGACATCGACCTATAGGTCAAAAAATAGAGGTCCATCTATTTTTACCAACATGACCAATACTCCAAGAATAACATACTGCAACCCCCGGACCATGCTCCATATGTCTAAAAATAGACATAGTCTAAAAATAGACTTTGCGCCAGAATTTGCCTGCGGGCCCACTAGTGAAGGCGACTTCATTTCACTAAGCTCCATCATCTTGCTGCATTTTCAACACTCCTTCTCAGCAAGATATGGATTATCTGCAACCCCTATCCTGCCTCTGTGGAATTCGAACTTGCTCCTGGTGAGCGCCTTCGTCAGGATGTCGGCATCCTAATCCTCCGTGGGAACATATGAAAGCATCATGATTCTCCGCTGAACACAATCTCTGATATGATGGTACCTGATGTCGATATGTTTGGACCTATCATGAAATAATGGATTAGCCGAGAGCTTGATGCAGCTCTGGTTATCACAGTAGATCATTGTAGGCTCCAAATGCAACCTGAACAAACCTGTGAGGATCTTCCTCATCCAAATAGCCTCGCATGCAGCCAAACTTGCTGCCATGTACTCGGCCTCTGCTGAACTGAGTGCCACGGATCTCTGCTTCCTGCTGTACCAGGAAACTGCTGTCGACCCAATGCTGAAAACTCCTCAAGAAGTGCTCTTCCGGTCCGTTGGACTCCCTGCCCAATCTGCATCAGTGAAGCCAGAAAGCTTCGCTCCATCCTCCTGTCTGTACCATAGACCATATCCCGATGTGCCTCTAATATAGTGCAATACATGCTTGCTTGCCTTCCAAAAGAGCTTGGTAGGCTTAACCATAGCTTGCGAAAGCTGGTTAACTGCATAGCATATATCGGGTCGTGTATTGACGAGATACATAAGCGACCCCACCAACTATCGATAGACAGTGGCATCCACTACCTCCGCTGAAGTAGCATCCTCCTTCCTCCAACCACCAGGAAGAGGAGTGTCAACAGGCTTGCAGCCTTGCATGTTGAACCTCTCAAGAATATCCCGAGCATACTTTCCCTGAGAAATAAACAGTCCTCCGCTGCGCTGCCAAATCTCCAATCCCGGGAAATAATGAAGGATGCCCAAGTCCTTCATCTCAAACTCTCGTGCAAGATCCTCCTTGCATGAAAGTATCAACTGCTCATCGCCAGTCAAAATCAGATCATCTACATACGGTACGATGATCAACAGCTTCCCCTCCACCACAATCTTGTACAGGTTAGGATCCGCCTCACTCTTGGAGAATCCAAGCCCGGTGAAGTAGCTGTCTATCCGAGTGTACCAAGCACGAGGTGCTTGCTTCAGCCCGTACAGTGCTCTCTTGAGTCGGCACACATGCGACTCACTGCTGAAGATCTCAAAACCTTCAGGCTGCTCTATGTGCACCTCCTCCTCAATAACTCCATTGAGGAACGCAGTCTTCACATCCATCTGATGAATGTGCCACCCCATCTGCGCTGAGAGAGCAAGGATCGTCCGTATGGAAGAGTACCTTGTGACAGGTGCAAAGGTCTCCTCATGTCGATCCCCTGATGTGCAGAAGCCAGGGCGACAAATCTAGCCTTGTACTTCTCCACACTCCCGTCAGCCGCCTGCTTCACTTTGTAGATCCATCGCGAACCCACCACTGATTTCCCCTCTGGTCTTGGGACAATCTCCCATGCACTGTTTCTGACGATCGAATCATATTCTTCGACCATGGCATCTACCCATGCGGGTTCCTCCACAGCTTCCTCAAAAGAGGATGGCTCCGTCACGACACATTGACTCACAAGAGCCATGTATCCAGTGTACCGATCCGGTGACTACCTCTGTCTGCGCTGTGCTGTAGGTGGTCCTACAACCTTCTCTGCATCTCGAGCCAGTCGCTCAGCTTCTGTAGTGCGCATGCGCCCTCTGATGGTTGGCGCTGCATGGGTGGTTTCTTCCTCCTCCTGAACTTCCTCTTGTGGCTGATCCACATCCGGAAGCTCCTCCTTAGGAACTAACAGCTCCTCATCTGCATGCAAGTGTAGCTCCCTCTCAAGCGAACACTACATGGCTTTCTCCTCCTGAAACTTGATATCCCGTCGCACAACAGTCTTGCGACTGTCTGACAAAAACACCCTATAGTTGTGAGGTGTATCAGTGTACCCCACAAATATTCCAACCTCTGTGATCGGATCCAGCTTCTTTCTGGCATCCTTCGTCACATGCATGTAGACAGGTGAACCAAAAATTCTCAAATGAGAAAAGTCAGGTCTCTTACCAGAATAAGCCTCCTCCGGTGTACTCATGCCAAGAACCTTGTGAGGACAACGATTCTACACATACACTGCTGTATTGCATGCCTCAGCCAACAAGTGAAGGGGTAGGCCCTGATCATGCAACATCGCCCGTGCAGCACCCACGATCATTCTGTTCTTCCGCTCAGCCACCCCGTTTTGTTGTGGGTTATGGGGTGCGATGAGCTCTCTCCGAATCCCTTCTGCTCTGCAGAACTCCTTGAATTTAGCCGAGATGAATTCACCACCATTGTCGCTCCTTAGAGCAATCACCTTCTTCCTCGACTCCTTATCGACCAGTGCTTTAAACTCACAGAACTTCGTGAATGTATCGCTCTTCTTCTGCATGAAGAAGATCCAACACTTTCGAGAGAAATCATCAACAAAGATCATGTAATACTTGTGCTTTGCTGTCGAAGCAACTGAGAAAGGACCACACACGTCTGTGTGAACTCTCTCAAGGATCATCGTGGCGCGACTATCCTTATCGTGAAAGGTGGCTTTCACATACTTCCCTAAAGTACACCCCTTGCACTGATCTGACTGCGCAAGAGTGCCCTTAGGAAGCCCAGTAGAAATCTGCTGCAGTATCTACTTGTGGTGTTAGCCCCCCTATGAAATTTTTGACAAGCAAATAGGGGGCTAAATTATTTTTGAGTCTTCAAGGAATGCATTTCCTCTGAAAACACTGTCTCCTTGAAGCCTCTCTGTGTCTTTTATCCTTTGATTAAATCCCCTCTGCTGATTTCCCTTATAAAGCCTCTCTTCTTTGTGAAGAAATTCCCAAAGGCCTCCTTTCCCCTTTATTCTTCCTCACTTCGCTTCTATCCTCTTTCCCCTTGTCTCCCCTTCTACTTCCCCCATTTACCCCTCAAATCCCCTTTAAATTCCCCCTCTTACCCTTTGTTTAGCCTTTTTCCTCTTTTTCCCCTTATCATTTCCCTTTAAATCCCTTAAAACCCACTAAAAGGGGTAAAAAACCCACTTCCCAACCTTATTATAGGCCTAGCCCCTTTCCGCCAGCCCCTTCTAACCACTTCCCCACATGTGACCCCGTGCTGGGACCAAGCGCTTAAGTCCCAGGCGCTAATCGCAATCGGAAGACCGGGCGGGTGCATTTCCTTTGTAAATGCGAAAACAGTCCCGATGCGATTTGTTTATAGCGTTAAGTCCCGCGGTGCGTTCCACACCGTTGATCTACCCCGATGATCCAAAGGCGGGCCTCTAATCGCAGCCCTTCTCTGATCGCAATCGCAAGTCTCAACAATGCCACCCCGATTGCCGTCCTCCGATCTCATCCTGACCGTTGATCTGCCCCGCGATCCGATGGCCAGCGCTCAATCGCATTCCCCCTCCCGATCGCAATTGCAAGTCCCATCTCTCTACCTCCGATTGTGATGTTCCAATTTAATCATAGCCGTCCATCCTCCCGCAGATTCGACGACCATCGCAAGCCTCCCTACCCTCCTTCCGATTTCATCCCCGCCGTTCGTTCCTCCTCGCGATCAACGGCCTGGCGCTAATCGCAAGCCTTTTCCTCCGACTCCTGATTGCGATGCTCCGATTCAATCACAGCCGTCCGTTCCTCCCGCAGATCAACGGTCCTGCGCCAATCGCACCCGTCGCCCGATCGCTGATCGCAAGTCCTTCTGTCCCCCTCCCGATTCAATCCTGACCATCCATCTCCCTTCTGATCCGAAGGCCAGCGCACAATCACATTTCCCCTCCGATCGCAATCGCAACCCCTTCCCTCCGTCCTCCGATTTGATCCCGTCCGTCCGTCCGTTTGGTGCACGATCCAACGGCTATCACTCGTCCTCCTCAATCGCAATCGGAAGTTTTTATATGTGTCACCCTATGTTCCCCCCAATTGCGATTGATCCGATTACATCTCCATCGTTCGTTTTCTCCCGGATTTGACGGCTTAGGTTTAATCGCCCCCCCGCCACGGTCGGCCCCACATCTAAATGCTCCGCTCCATTGTTTTGTGCCCCTTTTCTTTGTAATTCGCCCGGGTAAAAGCCTTTGGGTTTTACACTGTGCGTTCATTCCTCCGCCTTTTTCATCGTTTCTCCGTTGTTCCACCACCGTTCTCCCGCCTCCACAGCATTTTTCCACCACCACCGCCTGGTTTTACAGTTCTTTCCACTGTGTGGATTAGCACAGAGAGGCCATTTCGGCCGGCCAGCGAAGCAGCAGAAACAAGATTTGAAGGGGATTTGAGCCTGTAATTGAAGATCAATGGTTATAATCCTGCATTCAAAGGATTAAGGCACAGTTCGAAGACCAAGAACACACTGTAAAAGTCTTATCTGTGTTAAATATCAGCAGAGTACGTTCTCTCCAGACGTACACCATTCCTACAACGTTCTCCATGCCTCTCGAGCCCTGAGACAATTAAATACACTGATTGAAGCTCATTTCAGACAGTCAGGCAGCATTAAAGAAGCATGGAGGGCCTTGCAGATTTTCATGCAGTTCATTTATTCTATAATGGCAGCATAGAGCTCCAGACAGCCAGAAGGACTTCACGAAACACCAGAGGTCAAAATCTGACCTGACAAGAGATCTCCGAACCAGATTACAGAGTACCCACATCGCTGCATTTTTCCATTAAGCGGTATGGGCGTGAACACTTCCACCGATTCTATCTTAATGAGATCAATTCAATGTTCATCTACCTCTGTTTTCTCTCTTCTCCTATAAAATTCCTGAGAACGAATTGTAAAGGTTGTTGTTGCCTTGCTGGGAATCTGCTGTTAGAGGGATTCATTCCGACTGTTAGAACAAGGAGAGAGTAGTAGAGTAGTTGTATGTAATAGGCTGGGAGGAGAAGTTGGGACTGTATTAGCCATTGAGCCATATTGTACATGACTGGTTTTGCATCAATTAATCAAAGCACATTTCACAGGATCCTGGTCTATTACTATTGGTGATGTTTTCTTACTCTGTTTATTACATTTCCATATTGTTTCATGTTCTTCTGGTAGGCATCAGAATAATGGTATAGGATTCACCCTTGTTAGGTGCCCTATGTTGTCTGCTCTCCCTACCTTTATGTTTTCTGCTCCATGTGCTATCTAAGAGTTAATTCATGGGTTTAACCAGCACAACAGATGTTATTGCCTGCTGGCTGATGTATGAACTTGGGGGTTTTCTTCTTAGATGTTTCTTTGTAATCTTATCTCTGTTTTTCTCTTGGAGTTGCTAAAGCAGATCTGGAGTTAAATGACCTCTGGTCTGATCTATAAGCAGCCCCATTGTCTCTTTGAGAGCTGCCTTTGAGTATGTCCAAGCAGGTCTAGAGTTAAATGACCTCTGACTTGATCTATAGACAGAAATTGGGTTGTTCTCCTTCTTTCACTTTCATTCCTTAATGTTCCACTCCACCATCTAATCTAAAGATCCTTTAGTATTAGATGACTTGACCTTTGGAAGCCTTGACTAGCGGTTGCAAGTAATTCTCCTTTCATGACTCCACAGCCCAATGGATGGCACGGTCTCGGCCTATCCTCTTTGCTGAAGCAGCCTGCTATTCTGTTTCCTTTCTCCCCATTGCTTTCCCAGTCCGTGATCCCCTAACCAACCCAGCAACCCTTCAACCAAATAATTTTTAAAACCCCCCTTTTGTGCTTCATAACTAGCCTAACATCTTATTTTCGAGCTTCAAAGATATATCATTCTTTGCTCTATTTGGAGAGATCCCTCTCCGGGTCCAGGAGGGCTAGATCCTAGGGCCCCAAAGTGGTTCTGATGTTGTCTCATCTTTTGGTCTTGCCAATCTGGCCAAAACATGGGAACCCCAACATAATGGCGACTCCACTGGGGAAGGGACCGCTTTGCATTTAGATTGGCTTCTAATTGCTGATGGTGGACAGCATGCGGCCTCAAATAGACATATTCATCCACCTGGCGACTCCACACTCCCTACGATCCAAAGACCTGATGACTCCACTGGTGGAGGACTCTGAACTGGTTGAGAAGATACAGTGACCTCTTTCTGATTTACAAACATGCTTCCACGCATACAGAGAAGATATGCCCCAATGAGCAGGGAGCATATCCCTGGATTTCCACACAAAATGCCTAAAGTGGACTGGTTGAAAAACCTTCCTACCTTTCAGGGTGAAGACTCTGAGGACCCCTTGCTACATCTCATCAAGTTTCATATACATGTGTGGAAATTTAAAGTTGAATGGCATGAAGACTGCCTAATGAAAATGTTCATGGCAACATTAGAAGGAAAGGCTAGGGTCTGGTACGAATGGTTAGAACCTCGGAGTTTATTTTCTTTAAAGGACATGCACCAAGTATTCTACACGAATTATAAAGGAAACTCTCCATCCTTATCATGGGAATGTTGTGATCAATCTCAGAATATCATACAGTACCTGTTAGATATTGATGAGGATTTGGTTAATATGAAATCAGAAGATCTGTTGATAGCCATTCAAGAATTTCATATGCATCCTAGCTACCACAAGAACATGGATGAATCGACTGAGGAAGAAAACAGCCAAGAGGCTGTGAATTTTTTCCAAGATATTCCTGAAAACTCGGTTGCTGATTCATCATCCCTTATGGTTGAGGCGCAAAATGACATCCAGCCTCAAATTCAGTCTTCAGAGGAAACAGAGAGCTGCTGCACCTCTGCACAAAGGGACACCAGACTGCCCTCCCCTTTGACAGAGGAAGAAATAGATCAGATCATTAATAGACAGCCAGTCTCTGAATTTTTTTACAGATCAGACGTCCTTGCCCATTCATCTGATGAGCTTTATTGCACAGAGTTGGAAAGCTCAAATGTAAATCAAAGTGAAGAGAAATCTGCTGACGGTCCAGTATGTCCGGTTGGTAGCATTACTTACATTCATGACTCCCCTATCTTTGACCTATCTGATGATGATGTTCTCCAAATAGAAGAAGATCTGGTAGGGTCATCATTAGTAGATTTATGGGAGGATAGTCAATCCTTTTCACTTCCAGAGAGTAATGAGCCAATGCCGGCTATTTATGATACTGATGAAGAAAGCTTTGAGAGTGCAGAAGAGGGTGAAGGATCTCTAGATTTTTTCTTCACTCCATTACAACTCATCAGTAATGGTTTTCACTTGGTTGGAGGTCAGCAGCGTTTCATCTCAGATGATGAAGAGGAAAACAAAGAAGAGATTCTCGAGCAGGATGTGAATAATGAGCTTTCTCTCGAAAAAGAGGAAGCAACGGAAAAATACCCTGCTCAAGAATACATGGATCTTTTCACGGAGCCCTGCGCCTCAGAGCAGAATATATCAGAGCTCCAGGAGGACAACACGGCCATATATGATGAGTCCTCTAGTTCAGAAGATGAAGGGGACACTCTACTCCAAGAGAGTCTCATTCTCGATCCAGTGGAAGAAGAAGAGATCCTGGTCGAAGCCAGCCTGCCAAATATTCATAGCCAGGTATCTTTTCATGATCCTTATGCACATTTCCTGCATACATTTGAAGAAGGATCAAAGGTATTGCTCGGCAGCATGTTGCAAGCAGAAACAAAACTTTTCAAGGCTGATGTTGTTGAACAAAAAGAGTGGGAGCTGCCCTGCCTATCCAGCCTGCTCAAGGAGTTGAGCAAGAAGGACCAGTCATGGGATCACTTGATGGACTGGTTACATTGGAAGACCATGTTTGTAAGCTAGATTGTAAATATTTCAGTTAGGGTAGGGTAGGTAGGAAAAGCTCAATAAAACTCAGCCTATGAGCAAGTAGGTTAGTTGTTTCATTTTCTGCCTTAGAATGTAGAGAAGAAACCTGCTAGACAGTCTAATCCTAGCAGGTAGTAGTGTAGGTAGAGAAACACATGAGACCAACAGTCTAATCTGGTCTCATGGAGTAATAAGGGTAGAAGTAGAATAGGTTTATTTTTTCCTGTTTGTAAAATTTAATGATGTAAAGGGTCTGCAAGTCCAAATGCACCCAAGAAGAAAAAATGTTAGAACTATAGTGTGGGTAGGTAGTTGTGTGGGAGAATTTTACTGCTGATATGTTGTCTTCATAGTTTGTGGCAGCAGATCAAAGAAAGAGATGGATGGTTCAAGCAGTAGGCATCTGGCCTACACCAAGAGATCATCTTCTGGTTTCTTGGCTCCTTCAAGAAGAATCCATCCCCATGTGGAGCCACTGTTAGCCCCCCTATGAAATTTTTGACAAGCAAATAGGGGGCTAAATTGTTTTTGAGTCTTCAAGGAATGCATTTCCTCTGAAAACACTGTCTCCTTGAAGCCTCTCTGTGTCTTTTATCCTTTGATTAAATCCCCTCTACTGATTTCCCTTATAAAGCCTCTCTGCTTTGTGAAGAAATGCCCAAAGGCCTCCTTTCCCCTTTATTCTTCCTCACTTAGCTTCTATCCTCTTTCCCCTTGTCTCCCCTTCTACTTCCCCCATTTACCCCTCAAATCCCCTTTAAATTCCCCCTCTTACCCTTTGTTTAGCCTTTTTCCTCTTTTTCCCCTTATCGTTTCCCTTTAAATCCCTTAAAACCCACTAAAAGGGGTAAAAAACCCACTTCCTGACCTTATTATAGGCCTAGCCCCTTTTCGCCAGCCCCTTCTAACCACTTCCCCACATGTGACCCCGCGCTGGGACCAAGCGCTTAAGTCCCAGGCGCTAATCACAATCGGAAGACCGGGCGGGTGCATTTCCTTTGTAAACGCGAAAACAGTCCCGATGCGATTTGTTTATAGCGTTAAGTCCCGCGGTGCGTTCCGCACCGTTGATCTACCCTGATGATCCAACGGTGGGCCTCTAATCGCAGCCCTTCTCCGATTGCAATCGCAAGTCTCAACAATGCCGCCCCGATTGCCGTCCTCCGATCTCATCCTGACCGTTGATCTGCCCCGCGATCCGATGGCCAGCGCTCAATCGCATTCCCCCTCCCGATCACAATCGCAAGTCCCATCTCTCTACCTCCGATTGCGATGTTCCGATTTAATCATAGCCATCCATCCTCTCGCAGATCCGACGGCCATCGCAAGCCTCCCTACCCTCCTTCCGATTTCATCCCCGCCGTCCGTTCCTCCTCGCGATCAATGGCCTGGCGCTAATCGCAAGCCTTTTCCTCCGACTCCCGATTGCGATGCTCCAATTCAATCATAGCCGTCCGTTCCTCTTGCAGATCAACGGTCCTGCACCAATCGCACCCGTCGCCCGATCGCTGATCGTAAGTCCTTCCGTCCCCCTCCCGATTCAATCCTGACCGTCCATCTCCCTTCTAATCCGACGGCCAGCGCACAATTGCATTTCCCCTCCGATCGCAATCGCAACCCCTTCCCTCCATCCTCTGATTTGATCCCGTCCGTCCGTTTGGTGTACGATCCAACGGCTATCGCTCGTCCTCCTCAATCGCAATCAGAAGTTTTTATATGTGTCACCCTGTGTTCCCCCCGATTGCGATTGATCCGATTATATCTCCGCCGTTCGTTTTCTCCCGTATCTGACGGCTCAGGTTTAATCGCCCCCCGCCACGGTCGGCCCCACATCTAAATGCTCCACTCCATTGTTTTGTGCTCCTTTTCTTTGTAATTCACCCGGGTAAAAGCCTTTGGGTTTTACACTGTGCGTTCATTCCTCCGCCTTTTTCATCGTTTCTCCGCTGTTCCACCACCATTATCCTGCCTCCACAGCATTTTTCCACCACCACCGCCTGGTTTTACAGTTCTTTCCACTGTGTGGATTAGCACAGAGAGGCCATTTCGGCCGGCCAGCGAAGCAGCAGAAACAGGATTTGAAGGGGATTTGAGCTTGTAATTGAAGATCAATGGTTATAATCCCGCATTCAAAGGATTAAGGCACAGTTCGAAGACCAAGAACACACTATAAAAGTCTTATCTGTGTTAAATATCAGCAGAGTACGTTCTCTCCAGACGTACACCATTCCTACAGCGTTCTCCATGCCTCTCGAGCCCTGAGACAATTAAATACACTGACTGAAGCTCATTTCAGACAGTCAGGCAGCATTAAAGAAGCATGGAGGGCCTTGCAGATTTTCATGCAGTTCATTTATTCTAGAATGGCAGCATAGAGCTCCAGACAGCCAGAAGGACTTCTCGAAACACCAGAGGTCAAAATCTGACCTGACAAGAGATCTCCGAACCAGATTACAGAGTACCCACAGCGCTGCATTTTTCCATTAAGCGGTATGGGCGTGAACACTTCCCCCGATTCTATCTTAATGAGATCAATTCAATGTTCATCTACCTCTGTTTTCTCTCTTCTCCTATAAAATCCCTGAGAACGAATTGTAAAGGTTGTTGTTGCCTTGCTGGGCATCTGCTGTTAGAGGGATTCATTCCGACTGTTAGAACAGTCTTGGGAGAGAGTAGTAGAGTAGTTGTATGTAATAGGCTGGGAGGAGAAGTTGGGACTGTATTAGCCATTGAGCCATGTTGTACATGACTGGTTTTGCATCAATTAATCAAAGCACATTTCACAGGATCCTGGTCTATTACTATTGGTGATGTTTTTCTTAACTCTGTTATTTACATTTTCATATTGTTTCATGTTCTTCTGGTAGGCATCAGAATAATGGTATAGGATTCACCCTTGTTAGGTGCCCTATGCTGTCTGCTCTCCCTACCTTTATGTTTTCTGCTCCATGTGCTATCTAAGATTTAATTCATGGGTTTAACCAGTGCAGTGGATGTTATTGCCTACTGGCTGATGTATGAACTTGGGGGTTTGCTTCTTAGATGTTTCTTTGTAATCTTATGTCTGTTTTTCTCTTGGAGTTGCTAAAGCAGATTTGGAGTTAAATGACCTCTGGTCTGATCTATAAGCAGCCCCATTGTCTCTTTGAGAGCTGCCTTTGAGTATGTCCAAGCAGGTCTGGAGTTAAATGACCTCTGACCTGATCTATAGACAGAAATTGGGTTGTTCTCCTTCTTTCACTTTCCTTCCTTAATGTTCCACTCCACCATCTAATCTAAAGATCCTTTAGTATTAGATGACTTGCCCTTTGGAAGCCTTGACTAGCGGTTGCAAGTAATTATCCTTTCATGACTCCACAGCCCAATGGATGGCACGGTCTCGGCCTATCCTCTTGGCTGGAGCATCCTGCTATTCTGTTTCCTTTCTCCCCATTGCTTTCCCAGTCCGTGATCCCCTAACCAACCCAGCAACCCTTCAACCAAATCATTTTTAAAACCCCCCTTTTGTGCTTCATAACTAGCCTAACATCTTATTTTCGAGCTTCAAAGATATATCATTCTTTGCTCTATTTGGAGAGATCCCTCTCCGGGTCCAGGAGGGCTAGATCCTAGGGCCCCAAAGTGGTTCTGATGTTGTCTCATCTTTTGGTCTTGCCAATCTGGCCAAAACATGGGAACCCCAACATGTGGGATGACCAAGTTCAACGGTCATTTGTTGCTTTAAAACATGCACTTGTTTCAGCCCCACTCCTTAGTGCCCCCGATTATTCACCCGACTTTCTCCTTTATTTGGAAGCATCACCATCCTCACTTGGAATGGTTTTGGTTCAAGTACACGATGACGACAACGAACATGTGATTTACTATTTATCTAAAGGTCTCATTGGACCTGAATTACGTTATTCACATGTGGAGAAACTCTCTCTGGTGGTAGTTTTCGCTGTCACCCGGCTCCGACATTATATATTGCTACGACAGACTACGGTGATTGCTTTGGAGAATCCCATGCGACATATCTTGTCTAGAAAAATTATTGGAGGGAAATATTCCAAATGGATCGTCATCCTCTAACAATTTGATTTGGTGTTCACGGCTGCCAAAGCAAATAAATCCCTGGTCTTCACCGAATTACTATCAGACCTTCCCAGAATCGACCCAGCAGAGGTAGCTCATGATCCATTCCCTGATGAATCTGTCTACTTGGTCGACTCTTCGGACCCTTGGTATGGAGACATCTTAGTCTACCTACAAACTCAACGCTTCCGCCCAGCTCTCACGTCTGATGACCGTCGTCGTATCCGCCACCAAGCAAAGCACTACCTCGTGCTAAACGATACACTATATCGTCGTGGTGTGGATACTATTCTTCAACGTTTTCTCACTATCGATGAGGCAGAACGCGTTTTGAATGACTGCCATGCAGGGGCATGTGGTGGTCATCTTTCGGGCATAGCTACTGCCCAAAAAATCTTGCGCGTTGGTTACTGGTGGCCCACTTTGTTTAAAGATTGCATTGCAGCAGTCCAAAAATGCCATCCATGTCAAATTTTCACAAAGAAAATGCGCGCACATCCTGCCCCCCTTCACCCGGTTATCTCCGTCGGTCCTTTCGCTAAATGGGAAATTGACTTCGTCACCTGCAATCCCGCTTCAGAAAACGGACACAACTACATCGTGGTTGCGGTCGATTATTTTACGAAATGGGCTGAAGCCCTTCCCACTTTTAAGGCCGATGGCGAAACCGCCGCTCTCTTCTTGTTTAATCAGGTTATCTGTCGGTTCGGCATACCCATATCGATTGTCACAGATCATGGATCTCACTTTCAAAATCATATGATGACCGAATTAACATCCATGCTAGGTTTCCGACAAGATCAATCTTCGTCTTATTATCCTCAAGCTAATGGTCAAGTAGAAGCCGTAAATGGCGTTCTCAAAACCATGATTCGTCGATTGGTCGTAAACCATAAAACCACATGGCATCGAAAGTTATATTCTACGTTATGGGCATACCGAACGTCAGTTAAAACTGCCACAGGCTTCACACCTTTCCAACTTGCTTTCAGCCTGGAGGCAGTACTTCCGATTGAGTGTGGCAGTACTTCCGATTGAGTGCGAAATCCCATCGCTTAAACTGGTCGTTGAACTCCTGCCTGGCACCACCGCCACAGAAGAGTGCTTGCTCTCGCTCGATCATTTGAACGAAACTCGTCGAGATGCTACACTAGCACTCGAAGCTCACCAGCGCCGAGTTAAAGCTCAATACGACAAATCTGTCAAGCCTCGTTCTTTCCAAGAGGGCGATCTGGTTCTACTTTATGATCAAAAACACGACCTCTTGGGGGCAGGAACACTCCAACCATTGTGGCTCGGTCCTTACATCGTTACTAAAGCCCTCTCAAAAGGAGCTTACGAATTACAGGACTGTAATGGAATTCCACTCGAGGAGCCCCGCAACGGGCTCTATCTGAAGAAGTATTTCGCTTAGTTTCGCACTAGGCATATGCTTTGTAATTTTATGTATACAAGTTTTGCCTATTTTTATTTTGATGCTTTTGGATTATTTCTTTGGTTAAAGTGTTTTTCTCATGTAATCTTTTTCTTTCGCACAGATGTCATCACACTCGTTATCATACGTTGGGTATGCGGACGGTGCTAGTCGTCACACTAGACACATTGCTTCAGCTGCTTGGGTTCTCTATACTCCTGAGTCGGACCTCCTTGGTTCCGGGGAGATCTTCCTGGGTAACGCCACCAACAATGTCGCCGAGTACATGTCAGTGATCCAACTCCTCACGGAAGCGGCATCTCGTGACATCTCCGATCTAGTGGTCAGGTTAGATTCCCAACTCATCATTATGCAGTTAAACAATCATTACCGTGTCCGCCACCCTGTGTTGTTACGTTATTTTCTACGAGTGCGACTTTTAGAACGTCAATTTCAAACAATCACATTTGAGCACGTTCCTAGGGAATTTAATGCATTAGCTGATTCTTTAGCAAATTATGTGTTAGATTGGCATTTGTCACATTTATTGTAAAAGATTTACTCATGAGTACATATATTTTTATCACATCAAAAAATGCATAAAAATTTAAAAACACAAAATCACCAAAAAATATGTATATATATAGATATATGTCGTGTCCAGTACACAGTAAACATCAAAAAGAAAAATCTCCCAAAACTTGGGGTGTTTTACAAAATTTGGCTCACTAAGCCACGCTCTGACACTAATACATCTACTCCAAACAGCTAAGCCTGATGCTCATAATAGCATACAACTGCTCTAGCTATCCTCCTCAAAGGAACCAGGTATCTCTCTGGCACACCCACAGTATGCCGCTGCAGACGAACTGGAACCTCCCGCATAGGAAGCGGTGGTATACCCATACTCAGACCCTCCAAGTTCCTGGAGAGTTCATGTAAATCTGGGTATCATCGTCGTCGCCGGCTTCCGCCTCCTCTACAGGGGCGCCAGCCGCGGGTAGCTGCAATCCTCGCCGTGCATAGCGAGGGGCCCCAGCTGGACGGACAGGTGCCACATCTGTGTCAAGCAAGAAAAAGTTTCATGTCAAAACTTAATTTTCACCCCTTTTCAACCAAAAAAAAAAAAATTACATAAACATTCAAAAGCTAAAAACAAAAACTTCTTTGAAAACAACTGATCATTTTTTCTTACCATCGGGCCCCCACTGGGTGCCAGGGGGCAGGACTAGCTTGGGATCGCCTGTGAAGTTCATCCCTGCATAGGGATAATCCTCAATCATGATGATCTGAGAGTCCAGCCAATCAAAAAATCCCTCATCAAAACAGTGACGGACGGGACCCTCTCCAGTCCGTGGAAGCAAAGTGGCCCACCGAACCTGCCTCGGCTCGCGTGGACCCAATGGCACTGTAGGGATCCTGGGCCTCATCAGTGGTATCCGCTCCAGTATGAAAGAAACAATCAGTGTACCGTACCCAAACTCTCTTTGAGTACGGTTCTTGCATGCAGTAAGCTCTGCTCGGACCCGACGGACTACACCGTCACACCAGTCGAAAACCTGAGGCTGCATACAATCCAAGGCTAAGAGCATCTGGGCCTTGGTCGCCACATGCTGACTCTTGGCACCTGCCAAGCGAACAATCATCCATAAAATAGACCTCAAGGGTCTCAAAGTCACCTGTGAAATAGGTATCCGGTTACTCACGGCCTGGGTGCCACGTATGCAGTGCGCATGGATCAAATCAGTAGTGGAACGAGGGTCAGCTCTGGACCCTGTCAAATTGGGCCTCGCCCCACGACATGACAAGCCGGTCAAAAAGTAAACATCATCTTTTTCGATGGCGAGCTCGTTGCCACCAATCCGAAAGACATGATGCCTCTCGTCCCACTGCAGGATCAGCCACCTCAAGAGGTCCTCTTGACCCCTCATCAGTTCTAAACGAGCATACTTAAGCAATCCGCATCTCCGGAGAGCCATTAAACTTGCCGCATCCGTCACCATTTCTCGTTCTTCCCGCTCATGCTCTCTTTCTCGCCAGATACTCATGATTAACAGCTGAACACCTGCAAATGAAACATTTCCAACCGATTAAAATTTGTCGGAACCACTTCAACAATGAAAAAATTGAATTCTTAGAAATCATGTTGCGCCTAACGCGGACATTAGTGCAAAACAGAGCGTTCTAACGCGTTGTTCCCTCACGGGTTATGTGTTTAACGCGGCTGTTGTACTCCTGCCCCGCGTTAGGCGCAAATATTTTTCTAGGGCCTCAAATTTTCCTAATTTTGAACCAGCAAAAACTAAAAAATTGGCAATTAAATGATAACAGGAGGTTCTAGCTCTTACCTGGATCTCGCAGAATAGAAAACTATTGTCCGGATCGACTGTAATCACCAGCTGAAGTTTTCACCCCTTTTGCACTCCAGAGCTTCTTCACAGCACTCGAAACAGTGAAAATGAATGTCTTTTGACCTTCTTATAGCAAATTCTGGGGCATGACTCTCTTAAGTCAGTCGGAAAAGTCGTGATTCCTCGCTGTACACATGTCGCAACTCTTGAGATTTGGTACTGATGATTCTAATAAGGGATCAAGATTTATGAGCAGACACACTCATGTTGTATCGAGCATTCTTTTTACGGTATTTTTCTTGCTCGTTAATCCGAAAAACCTAGAGTTTTCTTCTTCAGACTCGTTAAAACCATGGAGAAGTACTGAGCATTCTTTTAGGAATCTTTTTTCTCGCTCATAAAACCGAAAAATCCCGAGTCACCTTTGTCAGGCTCGTTAAACTACTGAGACAAAGAACAAGGAGCCATTCTTTTCCTCTTTTTCAACGCTCTTTAAAAAGAAAAAGTGTATCGAGTTTTCTCCGCGTGACTCGTTAAATTTCACGGAGGTACCGAGTTTTCTTTGTTGGACTCGTTAAAATTTCGCAAAGAATATTGAGTTTACTTCGTCTCCTCGTACTCATAACAAAATGAGGTAGACGTCCATTGAACATAGATTTCTCACTTTTCCGGATTCGATGGACTAACTAACAGAAAATGAACTGTTTCGGGCTTACTATTACCCCTTTGCCGTACCCGGTTATCAAGACATGACAAAGGTACCCCAATGGAGCCGTCTTTTACGACATTTTTCAGACTCCCTAAACATGGAAAATTCGCCGAGTTTTCTCGTCTGGACTCGTTAAACCTAATCAGACAGGACATGGAGTTGTCTTTTATGACATTTTTCAGACTCCCTAAACATGAAAAATTCACCGAGTCTGCTCATCTGGACTCGTTAAACCTAATCAGATGGGGCACAGAGTTGTCTTTCCTGACATTTTTCAGACTCTCTAAACATGAAAAATTCACCGAGTTTACTCGTCTGGACTCGTTAAACTTAATTAGACGGGGAAAATTTTGGAAAAAATGGATTCTACCTCTATTATATTTTCAAAAAAGGTCGATTTGGCAGCAAAATTCTTGAACATGGCACTTCCCAGAAAACTCTTTCGCAGTTAGCCGAACCCTACCATCTATGAGTATTAGCCTTCATTTCCCAGTGTCCCTGCACCGGTAAAATCCTAACACACTCTTTGGTGTTCAACACGCTTCAGCTGCCTAGTACCCTGCTAGAGTGCCTTCTATTTTTCAAGCAGATCTCGCTATCTACTGCTCCTGTTATCAACCAAACCGCTCATTATGCCAGAAATTATTTGTCTTCTGACGTTCCCATTTACTCTTCCTTATCTCAAATCATAAACAAAATCAGTTGGTTTCCGTTTTGTGTTGACTGATGTAGGACGCCTCAGTGCCTACCTCTCAACAGATCACTTCCTATCGACTTCAACACCTTATCTAGGAAGTTGATCCAGAAACACATCAGTACCCAGATACTTGCAAACATCAGTGGCAGGTAGTCTTGTGTTTGATCAAGGGTCTTCATCATTGGCTCTTGGTCGAATGATTCTACGAGTGTTCGACTTCAACTCCTTTTATTCACACTCGCTAGATTGTACTGGGCATCTTAGGCACCATCATCATTATCGGTGGCCACCTTCACGTCTATTAACAGTTTTCATTATTGACTGGTAATCAGACGATTTCTCACATGTTCAACGACAACTCCCTCATTCACATGTTGAGAAATATGCAGTTTAAGTGAATCGGCGGTCAAGACCTTGGGGCAAAAAGGCTACACCATTAAAGTTGTGTTCCCTTTCCCAAGGTGCGATATTGTTTATGGAGACAGCTTTTTCAGCCTGATCATGTTATGACAGACACTTCCACATTGTGCCTATTGGTGGACAGATTCTTCATATCTCTATTCTAGAGAAATCATGTTGTTCAAAGCTACTGAGCATGGGACATGCCCGACTCTAGGCAAATACTATATTTTCTGACATATGTTGTTGTTTCAGGTTTTCCTCAGTCTTTCAAATCTCTCTCTCTCTACAAATTATAAAGTATTTCGGCCATCGTCTTCGTCTCTGACCTCACACTTTAGGGGGCATCTGTTACAGGTCAAAATACCTCCTCATCAGCTCAGAGGGGAAGACAAATATGGAAGAAGTACAAAGACCTAAATTAAACCTATTTCTGCCAGGGTAACGCATACATAGAACAGAACAAGGGCGTTATAACGCAGTCAAGCAATATATTGGCCGCGTTAGTGGCTAGGGCAACGCTCTGTTTACACTAAAAGGTCGCGTTACTCGTGTTTTAAGTTTGAATTGGGAAAAGAGCGCGGAGAAAGATTTGAATCTCCGACTTTCCCTCACGAAGGAGTCAGTGCACAGAGGAAACTGCAGAAGCACCAGTTCATTATTGGTCATTGCCATAGAAGGCTGAACTCCAAGAGAGGAAAAAGCATGGAGATCAAGGAAACATCTAAGCCTTTTCCATTCCAAACTAGTGGAAAGAGAAGGGCAACAATGGCCTCCTCCCTCTCCTATAAGAAGGAGCTGAAGGCTCTTAATTGAAGGTCGAAGGATTGCTCAAGGTTCTTGCATACTTGTGGAATAGAGAATAGTGTGACATCGTGAAGGCCAAGAGTCAAAGAGGCTCCTAGAGAGCTTGTTGGCTTGGACTTCTTCACTTGGTAGAGAAGAGAGATTGGGAGACTGAGGAGGGCTTGGTACAACCGATGGTTGTAATCCTCCTTCTTTCAAAATCAATAGAACTATGTTCATTTTGTCCATTCGATGCTTAATGTTATATTGTTGTTTCAATATTTGTTTAGTATGATATGAATGGCTCAGATGTGTATAATCTAGATGTTTATTGTTGATTTAATTGATAGAATACTTGTTATATTAGAAGTTACGCGGGTGCTTTAACTGATTGCAGATCTCAGATTTGGAGCCAGCGAGGAAGGACTCTTACTTTGCTGCTCAGCGTTCTCCAAAAGATCTCAAGACCGTCAAAGAGGTAATTCTCTATTGTATTCCTTCAAGTTACTTCAAGCTAATATGAACATGCTCATGCCATCTTTGTGAACAGCATAGCTAATCTGTCTGCCTCGGGCACCGGAAAGCCCTGAGAGGGATATACGAAAACCAACCACCCAAGCAGTTTACCCTATAGCAACCAGCTACATGAAGAGGGTTATTCAGTCCAAGAAGGAGTCATATATTATCAAGGTAGGATCTTCTTATCTAAAGCCTCCAAGCTCAAGTAGAAGTTACTACAAAGAGCTTATGAAGAGTTCTTTTTTAGCCACACATATTCCATGAGATTCTACAACATCATCATGAGAAGCTACACTTGGAAGGGCTTTGAAGGAGAACTATATCAACATTTTCAAAGATTCATGAACCATGTGGAGTTGGGACAACAACATAACTCTATAAAGAAATTAATTCAGCCATCTCTTTCTTCTTTTAAGAGAGGAGATAGGTCTATGCACCACTCCATTTGTTTGAGGAGAAATCTTGGTGAAAGATATGCTTGTGTACCTAATGTTTTATTTGATGAACATATGAATTATTTTACTATGTATATGAAGGCCATAGATCCAATGAGGAGCACTATTCCATATAAAATTCATGGCCAACTTTGGGCCACAAGAATTTTTGAACATGGCCACTCCTTTGGAGGACAAAGGGAGATGATTTTGTATCATGATGGGTGCACTCCAAAGGCACCAAACATATCTCACACTTTCAACCATGGTGAGGTAACTTGGGTAGCAAGTAAATGGTGGGGAAACCACTTACCACACTATTATCTAAGGCATTCAGGAGATTTACTGCGCTAGTTGCACATGTGGGACTATGACATACCTCCATGTATACAAGTTTCTATTTGTATGTACTTAATTTTGATCACATACATTGATGATGTACTTGTAATTTTTATGGGGATGTATGCAGGGAGGATGGAAGGTATGTATGTGCCCTATGGGATGGAGATTATCCATGTTCACTATGCTACATGTTTCAGGGAGAACAATGGGAAAACCATGTTTGTTTCATTTGAACTATTGTCTCCTTATGGGATGGATTATTTGCATCTCATGAGAAATTTGGAGGAGCAATTCATGGAGGGGTGGATTGGTGAACACTTAGCTTATGAGGGAATCTTATCACATGTTGGTGTCACCAATGATGGAGGTTTGCAGCACTCACCTTATCAATTTCTTGAGGACAAGCAAAATTTGGGAAGGGAGGACTATAATATTCCCAATTAGTCATGAGCTAATTGGAATATTTAATTTTTTTTATTGCTTTGTTTAAAGAATAAGAGAGAAAAGGAGGTCCAAAATTCTCCTTGATAATGAATAAATAAATGCCAAATGTGAAAGAGACAAATCTTGGCAGCTTAAATGAAGCACTCTTGGTGTGAAAGGGGCTGGATCACTTTGATTGGGTCAAACTTGACCAAATCAACAACATTGTCATGGAGGAGTGGCCATCAATGAGGGACAATGCAGTTTTAGATGGAGATTGATTTGTGTGAATGTAGTGATATTTTTGGATGGGGCTTAGGGTTTGCAAGATCATAATCTATTTAAGGAAGAGGATGGCAACCATATGGAGGTTGTTTATGTATATTATATTTTTGAATATATGGTCTGTTTAGACATATATCTTTCTCTTGCTGTTTAGATGAGACAGAGTGTTGTTTAGCACAGGGTGTTCCTGATCGAGAATCCCACCTCTTCCATTGAGGAGCTTTTGGAGGAGTCTTACACTACATTATCCACCATCTAGCTTAAGGCCAAGCTTCTTCTTTCAACTATAGCACAGATCCTATTGAGGGTTTGGTTGTTTTTGCAAGCTGGAGCAAGTGAAGACTAGATCTCTAGATCTAGGCCATTTCAGTGCTCATTTTCAGTGGAGGAGGTTTCTAATTCATTGGGAGGAAAATATTGAAGAGATTTGAGCTCATTTTTAGATATTTGCATCAAGCCAACCTTATTTTGATCCCTACAATGCATTTTAATTCCAGATCTGCGTTATCTTTATAGGAGGAGTTGTAGGGTGGTTTGGCACACCATTTAGAGAGTTGATTTTCAAGTGATTGGGATCTACCTTTCACTTTGAAGATATATCATAGGAGGATATTCTATTAATCATATCAGATCAGCCACACTTTCTAGATCTGTATTTTTCAGTAGATCTGCAATCTTAGATCTCAGATCTACATCTTGTACTTGGTGTTTTGCTGAAAACCCTTGAGGGGTTCTATAGAGGAGCTTGTATAGTGCATATATCTAATATAGATCTAAATTTTGAGGCATATATCAGCCCTAGATTTGATGTATAATCAATTTCTGTTGCAGAGCTAACAAAATAACACTATAAGAGTTTTCCAACTTTCCTATATAGTTTCAACACCTCATATTGAGAGATTTTGGTCATTGGAGGCTTGTATTTCCTGTTATGCATCTTATGGGCCATTTCTTACACATATTTTGCTGCTATAATAACATATGAAAGGTATCTATATTGGCCTCTTGCTTTATAAATGATGATTTGCAATATTGTTCCAACATTTTGCACTATATTCCTACTTTTCCCATTTGGGAATATTACACGCTCCTACAACTGGTGCTGTGCTCCTACCTAGTTTCACTCCCAACCTTAAAAACTTCATGAAATTTCTCCAAACCACCAACAAAGGGTTTCTTCACATCATGAAAAGTAAGCAACACCATTATGTGTCCTCCTTGCATTTCACATTTGAAAATTTAAGATGTTAAATCTCTCATTCAAATTTGCAAAGTTTTTAAATTAAGAAACCCTATATTTCATTCCTACATCCCTAAATTGTTCCCTAGAAACTGCATTCCTTTCCCATATCGCAGTGAAGCCTATCCCTATCCCTAAATCACTAAATCTTTGTCCCCAAACTACATTTCCAAAAACCATAGCTCCTAGAATACACATTTTCTAGGAGACTTCCCTATACTTGTAATCAATTTCCCCATCTCAATTCCCTAAGTATTTTAATCCCATATCAGTCCCCTAAGTTCTCTAATCCCCTTCCCTATTTCCCCAAATTTTCCTACTCCCATCCCCATTCCCTAAACCAATTTTCCACTCCCCTTTCCATTCCCTATGGTTTCAAAACTAAAAACACCATGGAGGAGGAAGGAAAATATTTCATGGAGGAAGAGGAGGATAGAGAGGAAAGAAGACCTCACAAGGGAGGAAGAATTTTGAGGCTTGAGTTGTAATATTCCCAAATGGGGAATGCAACAATATAGCTCATAAAATGAAAGAAACAACAAGTATTTAACACATGAAATCATGTGACCGATATAAAGCCATATTATTGATCATATATGCAGAAAATAAGTACAAAACAATGAGGCACCAATCATAGAATGTGATCACACAAGCCTCCAATACATAACCACTCTCAAAAGTGAGATGTTGCTGCTATAAAAAATGCCAGATAACTGCTATAACACAGTCATATTGGGTATAAATATAGCTGGAGATGATACAATGATATAAAAATGCTGATATAGGCCCCAATAGAAACTAAACATATAGATCCGGGCACTAGATCAACTTTCCAAGACAACCTAGGAGGGTTTCCAGAAAATGCACACAATGTGCCAATTTAAGCTACAACCCTAGGGCTGAAGATATGCTGCAACAAATAAAATGAGAAGATATGGCTGAAGCTAATGTAGAAAACTACAAATTTTCTCCAATATATCCTCTAGATGAAAGAATATCTCCTCCACTGAAGAAATCACCTCCCAAAACAACCACTGCAACTACCCTTGCAACTCCTCCCTAAAATAACACAGATCTGGGCTAAAAATGTGCTTTAGGGGATAAATTATCATTATCCTACTGCTAAATGTGTCAATAAAGCTCAAAGGGCTTCCTTATAGGCCTTCCAATGGATGGAAACCTTCCTCCACTGCAAAACTAGCTCTGAAGACACCCGATCTAATTCTCCATTGCTGCACCCTGAAACACAGCACAATATCCTGTAGAAATTGCACTGATGAAGAAATTTGTAGCTTGGTATAAAACCTGAATGTGGAAATGGAATGCAATGCTTTTCCAAGAGGCCTCTCAAGGAAAGAGGTGGGATTCCTGCGCAGGAACACTCGGTGCTAAACATCACAACAATCTCAACTAAACAGAAGAAGAACACGAGAAGTCTAAATAGACCACATACAAAATAATAATCCAAAACATAATCCCATATGGCTTCCATACTCTTCCTTATATATATTATGAGCTTCCTTTCCCTTGGCCCCACTCAATTAGGTCATTTCCTCCATGAAATCCATCTCCCCCCAAAACTACGTTATTCCTCAAATAATGTCCACTCCTCCATATCAACATTGTTGACTTGGTCAAAGTTGACCTGCTCAACATGAACCAACCCCTATTCTGTTCATACTCAAAGGTGCTTTTTTTAGCTGCTCAGAAGGTCTCCTTTCACACTCGAAGTGTTTTTATTGCTGCTAAGAAGATTTATGGGCCTCCCTACTCATTTATTCACCTACCTAGTGAAAAAACAATCTATAATATTCCATTTAGCTAAAAGCTAAATTTTAGGAATATTACATGAGCCCACCAACACCAGAGAACTGATGGCCTCACCTATGAAAGTCTCTTTCTTTGAATATGTTAGTTTCCTTTATTTTTTCCAAATGATCCAAGGAGTTCAACACCACCTTGTTTTGAGCAGAGTTTTCATCTCAAACCTCAAAGACAATCAGGTGACCCTTGCAGGTGTGACCTTCACCATATCCACACCTATCATTGTTGTTGCCACAGGGATACCAAACATGGGTGAGAAGTGGTTTAAAGCCAAAGACTTGGATGACCAATATTATGAACCATTCATTAAACCAAGGTACAAAAATGAAAGAAAGAGAGTCTTCCCTTTTAGTTACCTTCTTGATAAGTATACCCCCATGATGAAAATCATCATGAAGTACTTCTCTTGTGAAGGAAGGTTCTCCAGAATTTACACATATCATATTAGACTAATCATACACTTAAAAAGAGTCAAGTTGCTCAATATCCCATAATATTTTCTCAGGAGGATAGAAAAAATGGCTTACATAGTACAAAAGAGAGAATATGATCAGCAAATGAACAACCTCTTTATTCACTCTTTGATCAAAATCATTGTACTCCATCATATAGATCAATTTCACATTTCATGGGATACCTTCATTGCCAATGATGTTTTCACTACTCCAAAAACTCAGCATGATGAAAACATCCCTCCTTCATCTCAACCCTCTGCATCTATTCCTCCATTAGCTCAGCCTACTAGACCCATATCATCACCATCATCAGTATTTCAAAGTCACATTGGGTCATCCAGCAGAGTTGTGGTCAAAGAGACTAAAAATACTAAAGAGGCTGAGAAAGACAAATAGGTCAAGACCTATCAGAGGGGACCTAGGCAGGTTTTTTCTCCACATATTGTGGAAGGGGCCTTTCCTTCTTCATGAAAAAAGCATGTACAAAAGGGAAAGAAAAAGGAGAAAGAGGTAGCTGTGCATGAGGAAGTCATGCAAGAAGATGAGGACCCTCATGATGAGGAAACTAATTTTGACCTAGTTGAATTGGATCAACAAGATGATCATGAGGCCTCAAGCTTGATTATCAAAGAGAAGGATACCCAAATTAGAGAGCTTCAAACTAATTTGGATAGAGCTCAGTTTGTCATTTCATTTCTTGAGCAAGAGAATAAGCAGCTAAAAGAGCAACAAGTACTTATAGAGCTAAAGATGCTAAAAAAAAGAAGAGGTAAAGCCATGACGCCACTTGATGATCCTGATCAAGATGAAATTCAAACCAGCATAACAAGACCAAAGACAAGGGGTCTTAAGAGGGCTTTACAACAACAAAAGATTGAGGATGAAAAACTCACTTTTTAGGAGAGGATTGCCAAGGAGGTTGAAAATTACAAAGAGATATGGCTTGATAGGGTCAACATAAAACTTGAGAAACTCCTCCAAAATGCAAGCAAAGACAAAAAAATTCTTATAAACATGTCTAACAGGTATATCACAAGAAACAAGGTCTATAGCATTAAACTCAAGCAATTGCAAAAGAAACATAAGAAAACCCTAGCCAAGAAAAAGGAAGGAGAAAAGCTTGAAATCCTTGCTGAGGCATCCCTCATTTCTTAGCACAATTCATCAGGCTTCCATAAAACAATTTTGAAGAATTTTTTAGCAAAGTTTTGAATTTTTGGTTTTTTGCAAACTTTTGACAGTTTTAGCACAGCTAGACTTTCAGGAGCGCATCACCCTAGGTGATACGCTTCTTCTAGAAGGCTCAAAATGAAAACCCAAGTGTACCATTGGATTCAGTAGCTAAAAGTTTGTCAAATTAGACACTTTTCTAAGAAAATTTGGTCAAAATAGTAGGGGAAAAGGTCAAAAAACACCCTAAAAATCATGTTTCTACCATGTTTTTCGGCTAGGTGCTGCGCTCCTGAACAATCTTGGGAGATTTAATTATTGGAGGGTTAAAATTTATAATTTTTGGAAAAAAAGGAAAGCTTTGAAAACTAGAAAAGATAGGATTTCCAATGAGCTATCCTGAGATCAATTTGGACATCAACAACCCCTTCAAAATTTGAGCTGAAGATGGCCCCGCGCTCTTGACACTGGCGCTATGCTCTTGACCATTCTATGCTATTTCTGATTTTTTCTAGTTTTCTTAGTTTCACCAGGGAAAATCATGTTTTTACCAATGTAAATTATGGATGTAAATTTAATAATGATGTTTTTGAGTTACCTAGGGGTAAATACATTAGGTAAAACTCTTTGTGAGGATTGATAAATCTGTTTCACTAAAGTTAGGGATGAGTTAGTTTGACCTCCCTACACTCTAGGTTTGCAATTCAGAATTTTGTGGAACAACTTAGGGATTTGACCCATGAGGCTGGGAGAAGTTGTTTCATGTCTATATTTTTCATTTCTTGACTCATTTCACAGGTTGGATTTTGTTGTATTGATTAGAGACACTAGTATATTCAGATTTTGGCAGGAATATATTGGATGAGTTGCAACTATTCTTTTGGGATTCATGTGGTACTGTACTTTGGCATATTTTCTTCTTCCGTTGCATATGTATGAATTTTTTTACTTTCCATGTTGATTCCAGTTCTATGATATGTTTGATTCTCAAGTTTGATAAGCATAATACATATTCTATGCCATGTTTTAGGAGAATCACCATAATTTGTTTCAGTTTCTTTAGTTTAAAAAGAATTCATGTCCTGTCATGATATTTTTAGCACCTCACTAGTCGGATCCATCTCACCCTAAAATCCTGAAGTGTTAGAGTGCTTACCTAACTTGCCCCATTAGATTTCTACAATTATGATCTTATTTTCCCTGACCTAGTTACCTCTTTGACCTAATTCACTCATCTAGCACCCAAATCAACCAATAAAAACCCCTTTGCTAATATACCTAGGATAAAAGCTAATTGATTCAACCCTCTTGGCTGTGATCCCTTGGATAGATCCCTCTCCTGCCTAGTAGGGCTAGCTACTTGGTGAGAGCTTGTTATGTAGTTACTTTTGTTGGTCTCTTCTGAGCCTGAGAGATCCAGTGGAGTGGTAAGAGATCCAACAATATACAATAAGTTGATTGGATCATTGATGTACTTGGTTAACACCAAGAAAAATATTTTCTTTGTAGTGAGCACCCAGAACCAAGTTTATGGTTGATTCAAGGCATGTACATTGGGTTGCAACAAAGCATGTGTTGAGGTACTTCCATGGTGCGATTATATATGGATTGAGATATGTCCCGGGTGGTGAAGTGATGCTGCAGGGTGCTACTTCAACTTGGGATCAACTATAATATCCTGGTTTAGTAGGAAGTATACTTTTTTCACACATAGTACAATAGAGGCAGAGTATGTTACATCTAGTGCCACAAATCAGGAAGCAGTGTCACTTCAGAAGCTACTTGCAGGCCTATTTGATAAGTTTGAAGTACATTGAGATCGAATATCACTTCATTCGAGACATGGTGTAGAAAGGAGAAAATTAGCTCCAATACATATCCACAAATGAGAAAATTATGGAAATTCTCACCAAGCCTCTATCTAGAGCAAATTTGTATACTTCAAAGACAAGTTTTGTGTGATGCAACATGTCTCTCTTCTTGAGAGGGAGTGTTGATGTGTTTATAGGATAGGGTATACAATCTCTTGAGAAGCCAAAAGGACTTCGCTAAGTCATTTGAGTAGTAATGAATGGCGTTAGGAAATTGCAGAATTAGACAGATCTTCTCATGACAAGCGAGAAAGAATTTTCCAGGTCATGCTAATTTAACCAGAGGAGATAGATTATAATTCACTTGAGAGGCCATAAAGGACTTTGGATAAGGCATGCTTATTTGGCCAGGGGTGAATGGCGCAAGTATAGATTCTCTCCTAAGAAGCCATAAAGACTTGGCTAGGCCATGTTGATTTTGACTAGAGGAGATTGATATATTTTCTTAAGGAGCAATGAAGGAATTTGTATAGGACATGGTGTTTTGGACAAGGGTAAATGGCATAGGATACTAACATTACCTACTACCGGATGGGGTGATATATAGATGTGCATACATAAACATAAAAATCTCATGAATTTTTCTTAAGGAAGGAGAAATTTCAACTAAGGAGAATTTTGTTTGCAGCTAAGGAGAATACCCACACTCACTAAGAGGGAGAGTTGATCTTTTTGTAGCATCAAGAGGTATTATTGCATGAGAAAGAAGTCTCCAAGTCAACATAAGAAAATTCAAAATTTTTATTTTTATTTTTGGAGTGCAAGTTAGCCCAGGAAATCCAACTAGCCAAGCCAAGTGAAGGGGTGTGTCCCTTGGATTATTTTATCCCATTTTACAAGTATAAATACATGATGTGAAATTTCATTTTATCATCAATAAACCAAGTTTCTTCTTCATTTCTGAAGTTTTTTGGACAACCACGGGTGAGGAGAAAAGGAGGATGAATTGATTGTTTTGACCAAGTTGTTTCTCTCTCTTTTTGACCGAGTTTGACTAGGGTTGAATGAGTTGTAGGAGGGTCAATTTTTACCAAAGTCAACCATGGAAGTTGTAGGCCAAAGTTTGACCATTTTGATTATAATCAGTCATCAAATCCACATAATGAGTTTTGACCAAATTGACTACAGTCAACCATATGTTGATTGCAGGTGACCACATGATCCACAGGCTGGAGGTTGCCTATTTTGATGGAAGTCAACCATTGATTGACTAGAATTTACCACAAGAGTCGTAAGGACAAATTTGGCCAATGTTGTTTGGCTTGATAGGTTTTTGACCAATGTTATATTGTTGATGATTTTGACTAGGTTTGACTGGTATTATTTTGACTTGGACATTGGCATAAATTTCTAGACAATTTGGATTTGTAAACTTTGATGAAGAATAATTTCTCCTAAAATTAAAGTTGTTGGGTTTTCTCCAAAGGCTGGGTTTTTCCAGGGTAAAATTATTGTCTCTAGCATGCATAGTGTTATTTCTATATATGATATTTATTGTTTATGATCCATTTACTATTGAGATTTTTTTTGTATAATTATTCAATGGTATCAGTGGCATCAGATAAATTATTTGAAGATAATTAGATAGTAATTATTACATCAGAAAATTTTATTCTACTATAAATCTTGTCTAAAATTCAATAAATAGTAGGAATTGCAGAAGTAAATTAAGCTAATACACAAAAAAATCATATCCTATTCATTAGCACCGAAGAAAGCTAGGAGAAAGGGAATAGGTGATGTACCACCCTTTGCACCCATTTCCAGGACTACGACTCAGTTGTTAAAAGAGTCAAAGTACAAGATACTAAAAAATTTAATTCCACCAGGAATCATGAAGAAATGGCACATGCTTGACATGGTGGACAAGCTAAAATACAATGACCATGATGTTGCAGAGTGCGCAAAATTTTGTTAGTTTATCTAGGAAAAGAACTTGTCAATTCCAGTGTAACCAAGGCATCCACAAGGTTGTGAGACATAAAAGTGGACTACAAGGTTGGAAAAATTAGGTAGTTTGAATTTACTGGATATCCCCCATTTTGACCATAGTCCTGAAGTGAACATATGCATCAAACTCTTATTGAGTTGTGTAATATTCCAAATCAGGAATTTTCTACAACAATAAGAATACCTTAAGGTATTCCAAAGTTGGAGAGCAGAAATTAATCAACTCATGTAGTGTTTTTAAACACATAACCATCATAGAACAATTACGACAACAAACTATGCTTTATACAAGTCACCAAGTGGGGAAAAGTAGCTAATTTGGCCTCAAAAATGTTATTTTATGAAGATGGAGTTATAACAGTGGAAAATAAAGGTTTTTTCCCTTATAATAGACAATATAGGACATGCATGCAAAATATTTTCAGAAACAAATTCATTTAGCCTAGTTAAACAGGCCTCCCATGCTCACAATAGCTAAAAATTGACAAAACCTCAAGACTGCAAAATCCCGGAGCTGCTGCATAAGAGATTGCGCAGTCTAATAGAGGTTAAAATTAGAAAATATAGAAATATATCTGATATTATTATTATATTTCTCAATGAGGCAAAAAATCAGAGATCTAATCTCTTTTATACATATCCAAGAAGACCCGATAAGGGTTTCTTGACAGAAAAGATATACAAGAGGAAGTTGTTGAAGATATGTGGCTGAATCACATTGTATGGCTGAATATCTACATAAAAATGGCTGAAAATGCAAATAAATTTCTATAGATGCTTCCCCTAGCTTCCCCAAATAAAGGCTGATCCTCCTCTTGGGAAACTAGCTCCTTAGAATGGGGTTTTCACTCCTCCCACTGCACACCTTAAGAAATAACGTATTTTTCAGAAGGGACCAAATTTTTGATGAAGGTAAGTGCTTGGCCCAACACTAGGTAGTGGAAAATTCAGATCAGAAGTATCCTCTTAGATTTTTCAAACAAGATCTCCAAGAAAGAGTAGGTAATCCCCACCCGGGAAAACCCTTGCATTAAGTAGTGCAACAACTTAGCTAAATAGCCAAGTATGCAGGAAGTATAAGAAGACCACATAAAAATATACTCTCCAATCTGTCCATATGCTTTCCATCTTATTCATTATATAATTGATGAGCTCTCTCACCAAGGGTCCCACCCACTATGAGGTTGCTTCCATGCAAAGGCTCCTCCACAAAAAACTGCGATGTCCATCAAGATGGTTCAATGTATCTAGATAGATTTTTTGACTTAGTCAACCTTGACTGAATCTTCATGCCCTGTCCCTTTTCATACTCAAGGTGCCTTCATTTTTTCTAGCTGGATTGATCTCTATTCACATTGAGCTGGCTTTATTTAAGATCCAATTCTTTGAGAATAAATCATGTTGAATTGGTCAAACTTGGCCTTTTCCATATATTTTAGACCTTCTTCACACATGTGGATGCTTGAACTGGTTATTTCATGATCCCCTTTCACATTAGAGGGATTTATTCATACTTGAGCAAATTATGAGCCTCCTTGCCCATTTATTCATCTATCTAAATTTTAGAAGAAAAATTAATATTCCTATTAGTTGAAGCTAAATTAGGAATATTACAGTCTCCCCCTCCCAAATGTTGCTTGTCCTAAAGCCACTGCAAGGGTGCTGCAAAATCTCCCCTTATTCTCTTGTGGCCTCCTCATCCAATAATCTCCACCATTTCTCTGAATTTTCTGCAATAGTCTTGTCTTCTAATGGTCCTTCCTTAAAGTGCAAGTTGGCCTTTGGTGAGTAAACCCAATGGCTCTGATCATGAAAGAATGGAAGTTTGTTATGGAAACCTTCTTGCTGATGCATGGCCTTTTCAAGGTAGAAGTGATGATAATCATGGGGAATTTCATCATCAATGGAGGCCTCCTTCCTCCATGCTATTATCCAAATAAAATGAATCACCTTCCAGCTTGGTAATTTATAGAAAAGCTCCTCCCAATTGCTTATGAGAGGCATGCCCCAAGTGCTCCATCCAAACATATGGTGCACATCATAAAGAAACAATTGGTATGCAATGGTGGTCATATAGTTTCTCATGCTCCCCTTGGAACATGTAGTGCAGAAATAGTAGGGACTTTCTTCCCCCAAAGACACATCAAACAAGTGTGCCTCACCTCCAACTATGTCTCCCACAAATATAAGAACATATTCAACATGTGGGATCATAATTAAGATCATGCTAGCTACCATATACAATAAGGGAGAAGGAAAATGGTCCCTCATGTGCAACCAACGCAGATTCCCCCCTAACTGCCATAGGATATGATATGAAAAGCGTTCTCCCCAACATTTGTTTGCTGCCCCATCCTTCTTGCATGTTTGGAGAAGGTGTATGATGGTTGGTGTTAAGAAATCACACCATGAAGAGTACATTACTTCTCCAAGGTCTCCCTAGGAATGGCTAGCATCACCATTGTTCATGGCCCAAAGTGGCTCATGAAGCCCATCAGAAAAAGTGCCCCCTCTTGGAGCCAAGACCTGCACATGAGTGTTAAGAAAATGCAAGTATATAATAAATACATCATGAGGTTCAGCAATAAAATGTTTATCATACACTTGTTTAAAATCAGCAAGGTAGCTCATGGATGAGCTCCCTCTCACACTCAGTGAATAAGGAGGTGATAATGATAACTATTCCCAAGAGCTATGTTCCTCCTCAACCAGGAAATGATCCATGCACTTACTCATATGAGAGTGCATCTCCTCTTCAAAATTTTCCAACATGAATCCATCTAAGATGGGATGATATGTTCTAATGAAACCAGTGGGGTTTGAAAGCAAGACCTCATAGGTTGTGTTAAGTAGTTTATTCTTGAGTTTGGAATCTTTAGTTAAGTAGATATGATCATGAACATAAATGATCCCATAAACTACCTTATACTTCCCATCCATTTCTTGCCCATCAAGAACCTTACATATGAATAGGTCCTTAGAATATTCCATCAAGAGTTGGGACTCCTAATAAGGTTCTAGGCTTCCCAACATTGACAGCGCTGTAGAAGTATGAAATGATGCATTTGTCATATGATGGCTCTCCTCCTTGACATGCTTGATGTCAAAGTCACATGTTGGAGTATTCCCAACTTTCTTTTGCTGCCCTCTTATAGCTGATGTAGCTCAAGACAAGATTGAAGTCTAGGAGAGTCACCCTCCTTTTGAAAGGTTCTCTTTCTCAAAAACTTCCACAATTTTGCTCCTACATACAAAAATGAAAAAATATTTATGTTATGTTCAGAAATTTTCATTATATATTGGAGTACCCTTTGCTGCCCCAAAGATATGGAGTATCATTTTGATACTATGCTCATATCAACATAGATTTTTGAATCTATCTCCTCCAACGCAAATAGATGAATGGAAGATAGCAATGTCAATTTCAGAAATTTTCTAAGCCTTCCATCAATGATTCTCAGTGCTGTAGTGGCTCCTTCCAAGGTTCCCTCTCTAAAAAAATATGTTTCTACTACATATAGTTGAGAGAACACTTTAGTTTCCCTCTAATCAGGAGGTCTTCCTGCTGAAATGCCTCCTTGCAAAGAGGCATCAAGGCATAGAGTAGGATGTGAATGTAGGTGGATAGATTTTCCCCTGCCTTTACTGCATATATCCTCTTGCCTTCCTTGTTCTTTCAAACTCTAAAATATAGAAGGGTACATGCTCTTCATCTTGTGATGCCATTCCTCCCCTTTTCCTCCTCCTATCCTCAAGATCTCATCACTTGGAAATGAAGGTACATGCTGCTCATGTGTTATGCCAAGAGCTCTATGTTTGAGACCTTTTGGAACTCCTTGCAAGAGTGCAAGAGTTTCTTTTCTTGGAGCAAGTGCTCCATCTTCTTCTTCATGAGGTGCTTGAGGTGCCTTTGTCATGACTTCGTTATCCTCTCTTGTCTCCCATTTCTCCTCTTTACTAGTTGAAGTTGCCTTACCTTCAACAAGAGACCCTAGATCTTGGTCTTCTTTTGAAGAAGGAATCTTCATGGCTTGATTTTGAGAAGAAAGCCCTCCATCCAAAGGAGATCTTTCCCTTGGCAAAGTATCAAACAAGCTCACCTCCTCTTCAGTGGTTCTTAGAAATGGAGTTGGATATATAGACCCTCCCAACTCATGCAAAAGTTTTGTTTGATGTGGTTTGATAGTTCCAATAGAAGATGTTTCACATGAAACATTATCAAACCTCTCTACTAATATTTTAATGAACATTGCATAAGCAGATGTATTTTCATTCTATAAGAAAATGATTCAAACAACCATCAAGCATAGGCCTTACCCTCAAAATGCAGCGCTGCTACTTTGATGGCTTCAAATTCTGAAACTTGATGTTGCTACACAAAGGTGTCTACCCTCACCCTACTTCTTGTTCCTTGTGCTCTTTTCCTCCTTCATTTCGCAAAACCCTTGGAAATTAAAGTGATCTTTGAACTCCCTAGATTGAGCTTCATATTCCTGCAAATAATCACCAAGAGTATCTTTCTTTGTCACATCTCCTTTCTTCCTCTTCTTGAAGAAATTGCTAATAGAACATGGTAGATTTGATAATATGGTTGAGTGCTCATATCCAAAATATGAGGACTTAGAATCTTCCTCCTGTATAGATCTTGTTGAGGGATCTTCATGTGTTTCCCTCCTCATTTCTTTGATGCCCTTGATTTTTCCCTGCAGATTTGAAAAGAGAAGTTTTGAGAACCTCTTTTCTCCAGAAAACAAGGGTTTGCTCTGATTTATTCTACAAATCTCCTCCTCCCCATGAGAAGACTCCATAATGCTTGAGCTCACGGGTTGAGCCAATATTGTTGCTCTGATACCACTGTAATATTCCAAATCAGGAATTTTCTACAACAATAAGAATACCTTAAGGCATTCCAAAGTTGGAGAGCAGAAAGTAATCAACTCATGTAGTCTTTTTAAACACGTAACCATCATAGAAAAATTACAAAAACAAACTATGCTTTATACAAGTCACCAAGTGGGGAAAATAAGCTAATTTGGCCTCAAAAACGTTATTTTCTGAAGATGGAGTTATAACAGTGGAAAATAATGATTGTTTCCATTAGAATAGACAATATAGGACATGCATGCAAAATATTTTCAGAAACAAATTCATTTAGCCTAGTTAAACAGGCCTCCCATGCTCACAACAGCTAAAAATTGGCAAAACCCCAAGACTGCAAAATGCCGGAGCTCTTATGCTATTAGAATGCAAAACCTTTTCACTAAGAAGTGCAACAAATTAGCTAAAAAACAAAGTATGCATGAAGTATAAGAAGACCACCTAAAAATATAATCTCCAATCTGTCCATATGCTTGCCATCTCCTTCATTATATAATTTATGAGCTCTCTCACCAAGGGCCCCACCCACTATGAGGTTGCTTCCATGCAGAGGCTCCTCCACAAAAACTGCGCTGTCCATCAAGATGGTTCAATGTATCTAGAATTTTTTTTTTTGACTTAGTCAACCTTGAATGGATCTTCATGCCCTGTCCCTTTTCATACTCAAGGTGCCTTCATTTTGTCTAGCTAGATTGATCTCTATTCACATTGAGTTGTTTTTATTTAAGATCCACTTCTTTGAGAATAAATCATGTTGACTTGGTCAAACTTGACCTTGTCCACATATTTTAGAACTTTTTCACACATGTGGATGCTATAGGGTAAAATTCTTGGGTATCGAATATCCCTCTTAGGGCTTTCTGGTGCCCGAGGCAGACAGTAAGATTAGTTGTATAGTTCACAAAGAAGATGCATACATGTTCATATCAACTTAAAGAAACTTGATGGAATAATATGGAATATTACCTCTTTAATGATCCCGAAGTCTCTTGAAGAACGCAAAGCAGCGAAGCAAGGATCCTCCTTCACCAGCTCCAAATCTTGACCCTGTGATCAATCAAAGCACCCATGTAATCTCTCTCACAATATACATTCCTATCAATTAAGTTAATATATGACAAACATTAAACAATGCACATCTAAGCCATTCATCTCATGCTATATAAGTAATTTAAAAACAATAAAAATATCAATGCATAGAATGGACAAAACAGATACAGCTCTATTGATTTATAAAAAAGGAGGATTACAACCATCGGTTGTACCAAGCCCTCCTCAGCCTTCCAATCTCTCTATCTCTCAATGTGGTGATGTCTTGATGAACAAGTTCTCAATGAACCTCTTTGACCTTTGACCCTCACACTAAAAAAATAATTCTCTACTTCACAAGTATTCAAAACTTTGAAAATCCTTCGACCTTGAACCAAGAGCCTTCAACTCCATTTTATAGGAGATGGAGAGAGCAATCATTGCCTTTCTCCTTCCACCAGTTCTAAATAGAAAAAAACAAGATGTTTCCTCAACTTTCCATGCTTTTGCCTTCTTTGAGAGTTCAGTTTTTTATGGCAAGGCCCAATAAAAGACTAATGCTTTGCAGTTTCCATTTTGTACTGACTCTCTTGTGAGAAAAAGCTGGAAATTCAAATCATTCTCCACTGGTTTTTCCTGTTTCAAACTCAAAACACGGGTAACGCTGCCCTCTAGTGTAAACAGAGCGTTTGCCTAGCCACTAACATGATCTTTTCATTGATAAAATGCGTTATAATTCTCTCTTGATGTTATAGTGGTGCGTTACCTTGGCATAAATAGGTTTAGTTTAGGTCTTTGCATTCCTTCCATATTTGTCTTCTCCTCTGAGTTGATGAGGAGGTTTTTTTTCTTGTAGTAGATGCCCCCTAAACTGTGAGGTCAGAGACGAAGACGATGGATGAAATACTTTATAATGTGTGTAGTAGAGATAAAGAGATTGAAAGACTGAGGAAAACCTGAAACAACAACATATGTCAGAAAATATAGTATCTTCCTTGAGTCAGGCATTCCCATGCTTAGTAGCGTAATCAACATGATTTCTCTAGAATAGAGATATGAAGAATATGTCCACCAATAAGCATAATGTGGAAGTGTCTGTCATAATAGGATCAGGTTGAGGAAGCTATCTCCACAAACAATATCAAAATTTGGGGAAGGGAACATAGCTTTAATGATGTAACCTTTTCCCCAAGGTCTTGACTGTCGCTTCACTTAAACTGCATATTTCTCAACATGTGAATGAAAGAGCTGTTGTCGAACATGTGAGAAATCATCTGATTACCAATCGATAATGAAAACTGTTAACAAACACGAAGGCAGCCACTGATAATGATGATGGTCCCTAAGATGCATAGTACAATCTAGCGAGTGTGAATAAAAAGAGTTGAAGTCGAACACTCGTAGAATCATTCGATCAGGAGCTAATGATGAGGACTTCTAATCAAACACAAGACTACCTGCCATTGATGTCTGCAAGTATCTGGGTACTGATGGGATTCTGGATCAACTTCCTAGATAAGATGTTGCAGTCGATAGGAAGAGATATATTGAAAGGTAGGAAATGAGGTGTCCTACATCAGTCAACACGAAACGGAAACCAAATGATTTTTTTTTTGATGGAGATAATGAAGGGAAAAATGGGGATGTCGGACGACAAATAATTTCTTGCATAATAAGCAGTTTGGTTGATAAGAGGAGCAATAGATAGCGAGATCTGATTGAAAAATAGAAGGCACTGTAATAGGGTATTAGGCAGCTAAGGCTTTAATGAACACCAAAGAGTGTGTTAGGATTTGACCGATGTAGGAACACTGGGAAATGAAGGCTAATACTCATAGATGGTAGGGTTCGGATAAGTGTGAGAGAGTTTTCTGGGAAGTGCCATGTTCAAGATTTTTGCTGCCAAATCGAACTTTTTGAAAATGTAACAGAGGTAGTATCCATTTTGTCCAAATGTTTCCCTGTCTGATTAATTTTAATGAGTCAAGACGAGTAAATTCAGTGAATTTTTCATATTTAGAGAGTCTGAAAAATTTCATAAAAGACAACTCTGTGCCCCATCTGATTAGGTTTAACAAGTCCAGACGAGTAAACTCGGTGAATTTTTCATGTTTAGAGAGTCTGAAAAATGTCATAAAAGACAACTCCGTGGGGTATCTTTGTCATGTCTTGATAACCGGGCACGACAAAGGGAGAATAGTAAGCCTGAAACAGTTCATTTTCTGTGAGTTAGTCCATCGAAGCCGGAAAAGTGAGAAATCTATGTTCGATGGAAATCTACCTCATGTTGTTATGAGTACAAGGAGACGAAGTAAGCTCAGTACTCTTTGTGAAATTTTAACAATTCCAACAAAGAAAAACTCGGTGCCCTCTGTGAAATTTTTAACGAGTCAAGTGGAGAAAACTTGGTCACTTTTTCTGTTTAAAGAGCTTTGAAAAAGAGGAAAAGAATGGCTTCTTACTCTCTATTGTGCTAGTTTAATGAGCCTGACGAAGGAAACTTGGGGTTTTTTCAGTTTTATGAGCTAGAAAAAGTCCCTAAAAAGAAAGCTCAGTGCTTCTTCATGTCAGTTTTAACGAGTCTGAAGAAGAGAAATCTAGGTTTTTCGGATTAACGAGCAAGAATAAGACCATAAAAAGAACCCTTGAAATCAACTTCGTATAAGTTTAACGAGTCTGAAGAAGAGAACTCGAGGTTTTTCGGATTAACGAGCAAGAAAAATACCATAAAAAGAATGCTCGATAAACGGGTCAAAACATGTTTATGTCTACATATAAATCTTGATCACCCATCAGGACATCAGTAACTAAACTCAATAATTGTGACACATGTGCAAGAAGAAATCACGACTTTTTGTGGACTAGCTAAGAGATTCATGCCCCAGAAATGGCTATAAGAAGGTCAAAAGACTTTCATTTTCACTGTTTTGAGTGCTGTGAAGGAGCTCTGGGGTGAAAAAGGGTGAAAACTTCAGCTGACGATTGCGGTCAATCCGGGCAACAATTTTCCTTCCCGCGAGATCTAGGTAAGAGCTAGAACCTCCTGTTATTATTTAATTGTATTTTTGTGAAGTTTTACTGGTTCAAAATGGGAAATTTGGAAGGCCCTAAAAAATATTAGCGGGTAACGCGGGCCAGCAGTGTTAGAGCCACATTAAGCACACTTCCCGTGAAGTAAGAGCGCGTTAGTGCCCTTTGTTTTGCACCATAGCCAGTGTTAGGCGCAATGCATTTTTTAGGAACTCGTTTATAAGCATTTTGAAGTGGTCCAGACAATTTCTAATTGGTTGAAAATGTTGCATTTATAGGTATTCAGCTGTTAATCATGAGTATCTAGCGAGAGAGAGAACATGAATGGGAAGAAAGAGATATGGTTACTGATGCTGCAAGTTTAATGGCTCTCCACAGATGCGGTTTGCTAAAATATGCACGTTTAGAACTGATGAGGGGCCAACATGACCTCCTGAGGTGGCTGATTCAGCAATGGGACGAGCGGCACCATGTCTTTCAGATTGGGGGCAATGAGCTCTCAATTAAGAAAAATGATGTTTAATTTTTGACCGGCTTGTCATGTCGTGGACCGAGGCCTAACTTGATGGGGTCCAGAGCGGATCCGCGTTCCACTACTGATCTCATTCTTGCTCATTGCATACGCAACATAGAGGCTGTGAGCAACTGGGTACCTATTGCATGGGTGGCTTTGAGACCACTGAGGTCTATACTATGGATGATTGTTCGCTTGGCAGGGTCCAAGAGTCAGCATGTGGCCACCAAGGCCCAGATGCTACTAGCCTTGGATTGTATACAGCCTTAGGTGTTTGACTGGTGTGATGGAGAGGTCCGTCGGGTCCGAGCAAAGCTCACAGCATGTAAGACCCATACCCAAAGAGAGTTTGGGTACGACACATTGATTGTTTCCTTCCTACTAGAGCAGGTGCCATTGATGAGGCCCTGGATCATTACAGTGCCATTGGGCCCACGCGAGCCAAGACAGGCTCGGTGGGCAGCTCTAATTTCGCGGATTGGAGAGGGTCCAGTCTGTCACTGCTTTGATGATGGGTTTTTTGAGTGGCTAGACTCACAGATCATTATGATTGAGGATTATACCTATGCAGGGATGAACTTCACCGACGATCCGGAGTTAGTGTTGCCCCCTGGAACCCAGTGTGGACTTGATGGTAAGAAAGAAATGATCAGTGTGCTTTAGTAAGTACTTTGTTTTTGTATTTTGAATGTTTATGCAATTTTTTTGTTTGAAAGGGTGAAAAATATGTTTTTACATGAAGCTTGTTTGCTTGACACAGATGTGGCACCTGTTCGCCCAGTTGGGGTCCCTCACTATGCACGGCAAGGACTGCAACTACCTGGGGCTGGCGCACTAGCTGAGGATGCGGAAGCCACCGGAGATGATGATGCCCAGATACTACATGAAATCTCTAGAACTTGGAGGGTTTGAGTATGGGTATACCACCTCTTCCTATGTGGGAGGTCCTAGTTCGTCTGCAACGACATACTGTAGGTGTGCCGGAGAGATACCTGGTGCCTCTGAGGAGGATAGCCAGGGAAGTTGTATGTTATTTTGAGCATCAGGCCTAGCTAGAAGAGCGGATGTATAAGTGTCAGAGTGTGGCTTAGTATAGCCAAATTTTTGTAAAACACCCAAGTTTTGGAAATTTTTTTGATGTAACTATTGTATTGGACACGACATATATATATATACATACTTTTTGGTGATTTTTTGTTTTTGAATTTTTGTGTATTTTCTATGAAATAAAAAATATATGTACTCATGTGTAAATATTTTATAACAAATGTGACAAATGCCAATCTAACACATAGTTTTCCAATGAATCGGTTAATGCATTAAATTCTCTAGGAACATGCTCAAATGTGATTGTTTGAAATTGACGTTCTAAAAGTATCACCCTTAAAAAGTAACGTAACAAGATTGGATGACAGACACAGTAATGATTTTTTAACTGCGTAATAACGAGTTGGGAATCTAACCTGACCACTAAACTAGAGATGTCGCAAGATGCCACCTTCGTGAGGAGTTGGATCACTGACATGTACTTGGCAATGTTATTGGTGGTGCTTCCTAGGAAGATTCCCCCAGAACCAAGAAGTTCCGACTCAGGAGTGTAGAGAAACGAAGAAACTGAAGCAATGTGTCTAGTGTGACGACTAGCACCATCCGTGTATCCAACGTATGATAAGGAGGATGACGACATCTATGTGAAAAAAATATTGTAGATGAGAAAAAACACCTCAAAAACCAAAAAATATCCAGAGACATCAAAACAATAGGCAAAACTTATATACATAAAATTACAAAGCATATGCCTAGAGAGAAACTAGGCAAAATACTTCTTTAGATAGAGCCCGTTGCGAGGCTCCGCAAGCGGAATTCCATTACAGTCCTGAAGTTCATATGCCCCTTTTGAGAGGATTTTAGTAATTATGTAAGGACCAAGCCATAATGGTTGGAGTGTTCCTGCCCCCAAGAGGTCATGTTTCTGCTCATAGAGTAGAACAATATCACCCTCTTGGAAAGAACGAGGCTTGACAGATTTGTCGTATTGAGCTTTGACTCGGCGCTGGAGAGCTTCGAGTGCTAGTGTAGCATCTTGACGAGTTTCGTCCAAATGAACGAGTGAGAGCAAGCACTCTTCTGTGGCAGTAGTGCCGGGTAGGAGTTCAACCGCTAGTTTGAGTGATGGAATTTGACACTTGATTGGAAGCACTGCCTCTAGGCCGAATGCAAGTTGAAATGGCATGAAGCCTGTGGCAGTTTTGACTGATGTTCGGTATGCCCATAACATGGAATAAAACTTCCGATGCCATGTGGTTTTATGATTTCCGACTAATCAAAAAATCATGGTTTTGAGGACGCCATTTACGGCTTCGACTTGACCATTAGCTTGAGGATAATAAGACGAAGATTGATCTTGACGAAAACCTAGCATGGATTTTAATTCGGTCATCATATGATTCTAAAAGTGGGATCCATGATCTGTGACAATAGATAGGGGTATGCTGAACCGATAGATTACCTAATTGAATAGGAAGAGAGCGGCGGTTTCACCATCAACCTTAAAAGTGGGAATGGCTTCTGCCCATTTCATAAAATAGTCGACCGCAACCACAATGTAGTTGTGTCCATTTTCCGAAATGGGATTGTAGGTGATGAAGGCAATTCCCCATTTGGCAAAAGGACCAATGGAGATAACCAGATGAAGGGGGGTGGGATGAGCACGCATTTTCTTCATGAAAATTTGACATGGATGGCACTTCTGGACCACTGCAATGCAATCTTTAAACAAAGTGGGCCAATAATAACCAGTGCACAGGATTTTTTGGGTAGTAGCTATGCCCGAAAGATGACCGCCGCACACCCTTGCGTGGCAGTCATTCAAAACACATTCTACTTCATCGAAAGTGAGACAGCGCTGGAGAATAGTATCGACACCATGGCGATATAGCATATCATTCAACATGAGGTAGTGCTTTGCATGGTGGCGGATACAACGAGGGTCGTTGGATGTGAGAGTTGGGTGGAAGCATTGTGCTTGTAGGTAGACCAGAATGTCTCCATACCATGGGTCCTAAGAATCAACCAAGTATACAGATTCATCAGGAAATGGATCATGAGCTACTTCTCCTGGGTCGATTTTGGGAAGGTCCGATAGTAATTCGGCGAAGACTAGAGATTTCTTTGCTTTGGCAGCTGTGAAGACCAAATCAAATTGTTGGAGGATTATGATCCATTTGGAATATTTTCCTCCAATAATTTGTCGAGACAAAATGTGTCGCATGGGGTTCTCCAAAGCAATGATAGTAGTCTGTTGCAGCAATATATAGTGTTGGAGTCGGGTGATAGCAAAGACTACTGCCAGAGAGAGTTTCTCCACATGTGAATAATGTAGTTTGGGTCCGATCAGACCTTTTGAAAAGTAGTATATCACATGTTCAATGTCGTCGTTGTGAACTTGAACCAGAACCATTCCAAGTGAGGATGGCGAGGCTGCCAGGTAGAGGAGAAAGTCGCGTGAGTAGTCGGGGGCACTAAGGAGTGGGGATGAAACAAGTGCTTGTTTTAAAGCATCAAATGACTGTTGAGATTGGTAATCCCACAAATATAGTGTTCCCTTCTTCAATAATTGCACGAATCCTTTCATCATCTCGACATAGTTAATAATGAATCAACGTAAAATGTTTGCCTTCCCTTGCAAACGTTGGAGTTGGAGGATGGATTGTGGTGTCAAAAATTCAATAATTGCTTTAACCTTATCGGGATCAACTCTAATCCCATGCTTGGAGACAATGAAACCTAACAGATGCCCGAACTTGACCATGAATACGCACTTGTGAGGATTCAGACGTATATTGTAGAATCTACACCTCGCAAAAATTTCTTTCAGATGAGTAAGGTGATCAGGTCATTTCTTGGAATGGGCTGGAAGGTCATCCAAGTACACCTGTACAATATGTCAAATGTTGTGGAAAGCGTATTCCATAGCTTTCTGAAAATTTTCTCTAGCATTCTTCAGACTGAATGGGAGTTTACGATACGCAAATGTGCCCCAAGGACAGATGAAGGAAGTTTTATGCTGGTCTCCTTTTTTAAATGCAATCTGGTTATAGCCTGAGAATCCATCCATGAAGGACAAAGATTCACATCTAGCACAATCATCGAGAATATGATCTATGAACAGTGTAGGATAATTGTCTTTTGGACAAGCAGCGTTCAGATCACGATAGTCAACACAAACTCGGATGGTGCCTTATTTTTTATCTACGGGAACCGGGTTGGAAACCCATTCTATCAAAGGAACGGGATAGATGAAACCAACGTTTAAAATTTTTTCTACCTCTATTTTGATGGTGGCCACTTTGCGCGGGTGGATAGGCCTGAGTCATTGTCGAATTGGTTTGGCATTGTCATAGATCCTGATTTTGCACTCAACTATAGATGGATCTATGCCGAGCATTTCGTCATAAGACCAAGCAAACACATCACGGAATTCCTTGAAAAGGGATGTGAAGCATGAAATTTCCTCAGTATTGCAATCTGCTCCAATCTGAATATTTTCCATGATACCCATTTTGACTGAGATATCAATGAGAATTTTCTTAGAAATATTACCCATGTTCCCTTCTGAATCGATAGTTTGAACAGTCGTGTAAGCAGAGGGAACCATCTTAGGTGGGTCAAAGGATGGGATTTCAGTATTTATCACGTCCGAATAGATCATCAAAGCGCGATGGTGAAACTCTCCCCAAGGTCGTTCTTATAGAGACATGATCTCTCGAATAGCTTCGTCTGTAGGCAAGACTTTATTGTGGAGATCCTTTGAGATAACTGTGATGGGCGGGAGGTTTGTACCTTTGGTTGAAACCATAGCAGTGGAGGGTTCAGATGTAATTTGGATGGCTTGGTAGGCCAACTTGGCTGGTGAGAGCGGCATCTGATCTCTGTAGGAATCAATGTCTGAAGGTTCCAGGAGGATCGATGGGTCGATAGAGCCAACCAAAGTAGTGGATATCATTGCAACTGTATTTGGGATCTCTGGCGGCGGGAGAGGAAAATAACCCAGTAGGGAAGATGCCTTTAGAAGATCGGTACCGATACTGATGTAAGAGTCAGGAAAGCCTCCTATTAGGGGTATATTTATACTTGGTAATGTGGAATAATCAGGGGTGCAGAAGGATAACTAATCCATTGTGACTATTACTGAAGAAACAATGGCGGTCATGGCATAAGACCAACTGCGACCGAGCAATATATTATAGTCGAGATGACGATCTATGACTTCAACCTCCATGGTTATTATTTTCCCACTCAGAGTGATGGGAAATCTAGTAAGGTAACCTTTTGGGAGGAACGTGTGGCCATCGAAATATTTGAGGAAATTCGACGGCGGTGACAAGGTAGGAGAACCTAGCGAGCCAACAATCTTGTGACATAACGCAGGTCAAAGCACCTTCGTCTATGACAGTGCAATGGATTGGTTTCCCTTTCGACACAACCTGCATCTGGAATGCGAGTTGGTGTGAGAGGAAAGTCTGAGATTTTTCCATATCAAAGATAGCTAGCATGGAATCCTGGGGGTCTATTCCACCAATGGCTGAAATCAAGGCTTTCCTTTGTGTTGGATAGGTTTGCAATACTTTGAGAGCAGACATAGCTGACGGTGCCTGCGCCAAATCTTATACAATGTTGTAGTTTTGGCCTGCACGTGCAGAGGTGTTATGAGTCGTGCCTCGAAGTGTCCCTTTGGGGGGACGAATCACGAGGTCAGCAGTAGGCCGTTCAATATGAAAATCGTTAGGCAACGGTGGATTTGAACTAGTATCAGGTTCTTGAGCGTCTATGGTAGGATTTCCATAAATCTTGGCTCGGGTTTGAAGTTCAACACTTTTAATGCCATAAATGGCGGATGATCCTTCACCGGAAGGATGTGAAAAACCATTTCCCCGTTGATGGGGTTATGGTGGGTTGTCAACCATGTGTTGCTGCTGTTGATTAGGGAAAGGATTATGAATAACGGCAGGTGTTTGCCCAGAATCCTTGTTTATGATAAAATTGGTGCATTCCTACAGTCGAGGAGATTTGTATGTCAAGTGGTCCTCTGCACAGATATTACAAGGAAATTTCATGGGTTTATCCTTCCCTTTGTCATTTTTGGCAGCGTTTTTCTGATTAGGATTATTCTGATTGTTCGAATGCTCTTCCGAAAAAGATGTCTTTTTCTTGTTCTTCTTATTCTTACCACTAGGTTTTTGTGAAGTTTGCACAGAGTTTACTTCAGCGGTAGGAAGAGTAGTCGTTTGGTTAGGGGCGGTGGTAGCCGAGGATGGCTGGGAGGTTTTCCCCTGAGACTATTTTGTGGCCACGCTAGAGATTGTGCCAACGAGACCGTCGGCGTGGGCTCCAGTTTTCTGAGTAGCGGGAGGATTTGGGTTACCAGGGGAATTGGGGAGCAAATCATATAGCGTGCTAGATTGTGAATAGATTAAATCCAAATGTTGGGCACGACGAATGCATTGATCTTCTGTGACCGCACCAGATAGGCTAATGTATTTAGAGATGTGGGGTAAGAGAGACTTACAAAACCAATTAGGCAGCAGATGATCCGGGATTGGCGCTTTGACCAGCCTCATCCTACATCTCCATTCATGAATATGATCGGAGATGTGGGTGGTGGTGTCTTGGTGCAACAAGGTTAACAGTTTCGTCCCGGTTTCAAATCTGATTGGTAATTGGAAGTTCTTTAGAAACTGCATCGCTAAATCACCAAAAGTGTTTATCGCGGCGTGTGGCAATTCAATATACCACTTGGCAGCATTGCCTATAAGGGTGCGGGGAAATAGTTGAAACCGGACACTATCATCCACCATGGAATTAGATATAGACCATAAATGAAAGGTAGTGATGTGTGTGGTTGGGTCGTCCCCTTGTTTCCCATCGAACTTTGGGATGTCAGAGGAAATTTTGTGTGGTACTGGAGGCCAGAGCGGGTTGTAATTGATGGGGTCATTAGTCAGTTTATGGATGTCGGGAATGTCTAGAGCTACCAAAAATGGAAATTGCGGGTTTGCCCCCGAATCTAACCAAGGAAGTATTGGCTGACTATTTGGACCATAGGGTCCTCCCATCAATGTGTTAACATGAGGATAAGTAGGACTTTGATAAAAATTTCCTATAGGTGGAGGGGTAGGGATATATGGTTGCTGTCCATAGGGCAGATTGTATTGCGGGGCGAATGGTTGGTTTCCCCCAGTATAAAAGTGCCCTCCCATTCTAGATGGAGGTTGGGGTGGGTTAGTCCATATGGATGCAATAGAGTTTCCTAGAGGCATACTACTACTTGCATATTTCAGCAACGACATATACCCTACACCGATATTTAAACCACTTAAGGGAATAGTGTTAACAATAGGTTGTCTAGTTTGTCCCAAGGATTGCAGGGGTAGCGAAATGTTCCCTGTTACCTACATGCTGGTGACAATGCCCCCTGGTATAGTGGCCAAGGGGTTTGAACTCAACAAAGGGTTCCAACCGAAAGGGTTGCTAAAAGGAACCGAAGTAGTCCCACTCATGGGAGGAGGAACTGTAGGTCCCGATGTGGTCACGGTAGGAGTAGATCCCAAAGGACTCAGCGAGTTACTCATAGTTGTGATGACTGTAGGGTTGGGACTAGGTATATGTTGACTACTGGGGTTACCAATTAAAGGCATAGAACTGACAACTGGTGGAGAGGATGGTGGCGAACCGGGGATGGTTGCCATTGGCATCGACCCTGTGGATGCCGGTTGTGAAATGGATGTTTGTGCGACCGAAGACATGTCTTGGCATGGTGGAATCTGAACTATCACAGGCCCCAACAGATCAGTGAGTGGAGGATTGTAATGAGGTACGACACCTTTCGTGAAAGGGTCCTCCAGAAATTCCATATGATATGAGGCGATGTGAAAATCAGGGTTTGTCAATGGAGATTGCTCTTCCGTAGAAGGCACGGGTTCACCAAGGTTCAGTTTTTCCTCAAGAGTCAGAGGAGGTAGACCTTGTTGTCGTCGAGACAGACAACGTGGGTTGGATGAAGCCATGGTGACTTGTTTATTTTTAACAAATTTTAATAAATTGTGATGTATTATAAAGTCTCAATGACAGTAACCACACACCTAAAAAAGAAAAAAGAAAAAAGGACTCTCTAAAATAAATCAGCAAGCAGCCAGAATAGGGTGCCCTATCTGAGTACTACCGTTTTCTGGTGATTAAATTCAGTATCAGAATAGTATATAGATAGGGTTGGTCGAAAGTATAGTTATGGTCACTCTAGAGCTTCGCCTGAACCTTAGACGATAGGAGTAAGCACTCTCGTGAAGACGAGTGCCCTCCTAAAGACCAAAGACAGAGTGGGTCCATCTGTTTCAGGTACCAGGACGACCCGTCCCAGTCACCTTGTGTAAGTCCCTAAAAATTGTGGCCACTAAAGTTACCTCAAATCACAGAGATCATCGGGGGTGTCCACGGTCTAGGACAAGATGCTATATGGGTAGAACACCTAGATCCCCAATCTATTTTCGACATCCCCGAAGGGAACCCCAATATATAGCATACCCACCGGATGCAGTCGAAGGCGGGATACCTTCTTGTGCACCCAAGTGTTGTCTCGCGCTGAGCTCTGGTAAAGGAACGGTCCCGATAATATGAGTGCAGTAGGATTTCGCTCGTTAATGACTCTAGTCTCAAGTTTTGAGATATTGGGTGATTTTCTCACTTTTCCTAACCCAATATCCTAGCCTGAACTACTGTTTGTGTGAGCTCAAAAAAAAGTAATGTGATTGATTTTATTATCGCTTGATTCTTACTGTACTTGGTTATTAGTCTTGCGGAGGGGGAGTTGACGTATGAAATGTAATGAGACTCTAACTCAAGAAACCATGCAAAAATATGCTCTAAATATTCAATTCGATGAAGAGTATTTCTAAAAGGAGAGGTTTCTTTTCAACATCCATGCATTAACATTCAGATAGAAAAGTTCAACCTTAAAGATTCAGACATCTATTTACCTCATCTTAACATTCTTTTAACTGAAATCTTCAGAATTAATTCAGCTAGATGTAGAAAAACTTAAAAAAAAATTATTCTCTAAAAAGTAAATGTTTTTGACACTAAATTTTCAAACAAGAGCAAATAAACATAAATTCCAGCTTAGTAAACAAGCACAGGGATTTTGTCAAGGAGAGATATTGATGGCAAAAAAAATCTGCAACCAAAAAACACAATCACAGGGGTGAAGAGCAAATTTTGGCTGAGTAACACATTGTCTCTGAGTAAAAACAACATTAATCGAGAGACTAATGCATTGTATTTAAGTAGAGCCCGCTTTATAATGCACTGAAACACCAAAAAAAGAAGCGTTAGCCAGGGTAAAGTTCTTCAGATGGTCAAACAGAAATAGGATTGAACTCTGTGAGCTTTTGAAATGTCTACTGGGCATAAATACTGGTCAGAAGGGTTTGTGAACAGAGGAAAGAAGAAAGGGGGAAAGAGATAGTTTGGAAACTATGGGGAAATTCCCAGCAGAGTCGCCAATTCTTCTATAGGGTAAAATGCTTGGGTATCGAATATCCCTCTCAGGGCTTTCCGGTGCCCGAGGAAGACAGTAAGATTAGCTGTACAGTTCACAAAGAAGATGCATACATGTTCATATCAACTTAAAGAAAATTGATGGAATAAGATGGAAGATTACCTCTTTAATGATCTCGAAGTCTCTTGGAGAACGCAAAGCAGCGAAGCAGGGATCCTCCTTCACCAGCTCCAAATCTTGACCCTATGATCAATCAAAGCACCCATGTAATATCTATCACAATATACATTCCTATCAATTAATTTAATATATGACAAACATTAAACAACGCACATCTAAGCCATTCATCTCATGCTATATAAGTAATTGAAAAACAATAACAATATTAACGCATAGAATGGACAAAACAGATACAGCTCTATTGATTTATAAAAAAGGAGGATTACAACCGTCGGTTGTACCAAGCCCTGCTCAGCCTTCCAATCTCTCTATCTCTCAATGTGGTGATGTCTTGATCGACAAGTTCTCAATGAACCTCTTTGACCTTTGACCCTCACACTACAACAATAATTCTCTGCCTCAAAAGTATTCAAAAATTTGACAATCCTTCGACCTTGAACTAAGAGCCTTCAACTCCATTTTATAGGAGATGGAGAGAGTAATCATTGCCTTTCTCCTTCCACCATTTCTAAATAGAAGAAACCAAGATGTTTCCTCAACTTGCCATGCTTTTTCCTTCTTTGAGAGTTCATTTGTTTATGGCAAGGCCCAATAAGAGACTAGTGCTTTGTAGTTTCCATTTTGTAATGACTCTCTTGTGAGAAAAAGCTGGAAATTCATATCATTCTCAGCGGGTTTTTCCTATTTCAAACTCAAAACACGGGTAACACTGCCCTCTAGTGTAAAAAAAGCATTTCCCTAGCCACTAACGCGATATTTTCATTTATCAAATGCGTTATAACGCTCTCTTGATGTTATAGTGGTGTGTTATCTTGGCAGAAATAGGTTTAGTTTAGGTCTTTGCATTCCTTCCATATTTGTCTTCTCCTCTGAGTTGATGAGGAGGTTTTTTGTCCTGTAACAGTGGATGCTCGAACTAGTTGTTTCATGATCCCCTTTCACATTAGGAGGGATTTTTATTCATACTTGAGAAAATTATGAGCCTCCTTGCCCATTTATTCATCTATCTAAATTTTAGAAGCAAAATTAATATTCCTATTAGCTGAAGCTAAATTAGGAATATTACAAGTTGTGTGCATGATAGATTTTTGTGGCTGGATGAGCCCATAGAAATTGATTCACGCCTCATATCTAGAATTACATGGTTTCCTATTGCTACTGAGAATATAGAACCTCTCGTTGACACAAAAAATGAGAAGGAAGTGGCCAAGGACATGGAAAAAAAATATGATACAATTCATGGAAAACAAGGAGCTTTGATCCCCTCCATAAGTGATTAGAACTGGATCATGGAACTAAGTGTTTCAAAGTGTTTGGAAGTGTGACAAACCTAAGCAACAAAATAGGTCTCATCTTCCTGATTCTGGCACTACAAATGGTTCAAAAAATGGACACCATATGAAGAAGTTATCTCGGTTTGAAAAGTCCAGTAAACTGCAATTTCTGGACTTTGACCAAATTTTATTGGAATTTGGGAAATTAAAAAAAAGAATATTCCAAGGAATATTCTTTGAATATTCCTAGAATATTCCTTGGAATATGCCCCAGAATATTCCTCTTGGACTAGTAATACTGCGGCAAGTGTCAGGATCCTATTGTTGCATGGACTGTACGTTGGAAATTTTGGGCCAATTAGGAGCTGCCATGTGGAAGGCTCAGAGGCTGCCACATTGCCCATGAATGGGGTGATTAAAATTTTTGGGAGCCAACCGGATTCGACCCTGTGACCTCTGCGTGTACATGCCCACGTCTTACCGTCGGGCTATACCATGGTTCTTAACAACATATGGCTTGCAAAATTATTTAACGTGTATGGTTTTCCAATATGGGAATTCGGAGGGGCCAACCCCTCCCATATGGCCTCGACCCCAACTCTAGGGGCCTAAACCCTTAAATGTCAACACTAATCCACATTTTTGGTAAGACGTGTTCACATGCCACATGAATCAGCTAACTCTGTGGGTTAGAAGGCCGACAGTTACAATAACCGCCTAGGAAGACCGCGTGCAATTCGGGCCATGTGTCCAACGATAGTTTGAAGTTTAATGCTACAGATAAACCATTGGTTAGTTTGGAGAACCCACCAAAATTTTGGATTTGTGCCAAATTTGACTAGAGTTAAGTCTAGTTCATCCAGGTTTAGTGGAGGATTTTTAGGGTGTCATTGGGAAAACTGAATTCAGGCTCTATCTTGAGCTAGATTCGACCAATTTTGGAGTACCAATAGTAAATTTTGACTATCCCAGAAATTTCAGACTCATTGGTGAGGGTTGCATAGCCATCATAGGAATTTTTAGCATTTTTTTTCTTTAGAGAAGTTCTAGGGGCCACTAGGGCCACCATGGGCCAGTAGCAGTTTGAGGCCTAGCCAGGGGAGCTAGAGGCCTTATTCAGAAATACAGTAGTCAATTTTGGATGTTTCAGATGTTATGGAACTAATGGTGGGGTTTGTAGAGATTTTAGAGTACTTTTGAAGGCTGAGATGCTTCAGTGAATTTCAAGGGGCCACTAGGGCCAGCAAGTGCCAACAACAGTTCGGGGCCTAGCCAGGGCAACTAGAGGCCTTATGCAACAAACAAATAGTCATTTATAACTATTTTGATACTTATAAATCCATTGGAGGAGTTTTAAGAAGATTTTTATGACTTATAGAGGTCGATAAACCACATAGAATTTTTCTTTGACCCGAGAGCCAAGGGGTGCCACTAGGTGTTGGAGGTGAAACCAGAGCAGCCAGAGGCCAATTTCAGTGAATCAATAGTATATTCTGAATATTTTTGGCATTATGAATCCAGTGAAGAGATTTTAAGAGCTATTTGAAGACTTCTAAAGGTTGAAGAGCCATAGGGAATTTTTGGGCAGCTCGGGACCAACCGTGGAGGGAGGCCTAGATTAGGGATGTAGTGCTCATTTTGAGAAAATGATCAGTCCATTTTGGAGGTATGATATGTGCTGGAGATAGTAGGTGAGGTTTCAGGGATAGAAGAAGAATTCTGAGGGAGTTTGTGCCATAGAGAAGCTTAGTGTAGCTCAAGAGCACCGACAGAAGGAATCAAGTTTAAGGAAGCCTAGATCTGTTTGCAGAGTGATGACAGCCATGATAGGGACATAGATGATATTATAAGCGCATTGGTTAAGTTCAGTAACCATTGGAGTTGAGTGTGGAACTTTTAAAAGATATTTTCCATAACCATTGGAGTTGCGTTGTGCTTCTGGCATTGCACTGTCCCTTTAAATTTTCTGCCATGAGTATCAAACATTTGCAAGTTTTTATAGGGTTTTATGAAGGAAGTTTGTGTTGAATACTCTCTTTTGTAGAGTTCCATTTTTAATCATCATCAAAAGTTTAATTTGGAGAGTCCTTCTTGTCATTACATTTACACTGGTTGCACAAAACAAGTTTTCCTTAAACCCTAGACTATTCATTGTTGTAAAAAAAAATCACGTCAACTTCAGAGAAAAGAAAGCACAAGAGAGGTGATATTGTCTAGTTTGAACCATAGGATATCACATTTATGAACGCAGACCCAACCATTAGAATGGATTTTGAGCAGGTGACGCGTATGAGATTTTTTGAAAATATTCAAGGGTACAATCTATAATTCACTAAGGATTTTGCAAAGAGTTTTGATGGATTGAAGGCTAATATTGGTACACTTATCATTCCAGTCACAAAGGTGACTTTAGAAGCTGCAACAGAGATTCCCCTCTAAGGGGAAAAATGGTTCGAGGGAATGCCCCTTGATATCACCCATTACAAATATTTTTTGAAGCCTAAGTATGGAGACAAAGACTATGGGTCAATTGTGCTTAAAGAGCATCTATTAGAAAATAACAGTTGTAATGTACACCTCCCCTCACATCTACCCAATTAACTGACAAAGAGGGGTAAACATGAGATGAGGGGTAGTTATAATAGCAAGTATAGGTGAAGGCGTCAAGGAGAGTTGTTCACTCTTATCTCAATAAATTATTTCACCAAGGGAGTCTACTTCAATGTCTTGTTTCCATTTTATTTATCAAATTCATGGAATTTGATTAATGAAATAAATGATAGATTAAAAGCTCTTAAATAAAATGTTAATCCTTGCAAAAATATTGCAAAGTCCCTTTAGCTATGCAATCACCCTTGAGATTGTGGCCATACCTTTCGGTCAAAGTTTACAGCTTCCAATTATGATAGCATAAATGCACATTCCAAACAGTTCAAATCCTTGGAATCGATATCCAAACTTCGGAACCTTTATACAACAATTAAAATTGTGATAATGCAAGTTGTTTTTTAAATAACATTAAAACACCATTGGTCCCACATATATTAAACACTAGAGGAGTTTCCAACGCACAAGACGTTGGTCCATTCCTTGATTTAAACTTCGTGAAACTTTACTTGCGATTGCCTTTGGATCTTCCACAAAATGAATCCAACGGAAATCACATTTTTTTTCTCACAGAACTTTAACACTAAAAAAAATGCAAAATAGGCGGTATTTGGTAGATGATGTGTTGACAAACTATTGGATCGCATTTTTTTTTTGGAAACCACTCCTAGCCCAAATCCTAAGCAATACCGGTGGTATTCTCCTAAAAAAACACTCAACCTCCAATGAGTTTAGAATGCGCTCAACTCAGTATTTCTATTGGGAAAAATACTGAGAGGGGGGGGCGGGGGGTGAATCAGTATTTAGGGCATACTCAAATCTTTTTACTTTTTCATGCTCTAAAGCCCATACGCTACTTTTCTGAACCAGACTCGCGTATATACGCGGATACCCTTCATAAAACTCGCGTATACATAGAGATCTTATTATGCCATTAAATCTTTACTTAGATTTATGCAACATTCATTCTTCTGATGTTTAGTTAATAGTAGACATGATCAGTAAAAACAGAATAAACCATCACACATAAGCATCACACATGAACACCCCAGGATTTTAGGTGGAAACCCAAGTCAGGAGAAAACCACCGCTGCCGTTGTCTCAGCCTTCAATATTTTATTATAGAGAAAACATCTTACAACAATGTGTTGGTGCAGACTCATACCAGCACACAGGCACCCACCTGCACTCATTTACGAGTCTCTCCTGGAAGGGAGCTACAACCCCCTGCTCTCGTTTACCAGCCTCACCTGGAAGGGAGCTACGACCCCCTGCTCTCGTTTACCAGCCTCACCTGGAAGGGAGCTACGACCCCCTGACTGAAGGCTACAACCCTCAGCACCACCATGGACCACGTTTCATCAATTTTCACACTGGATCCAAAAGCTTTCTTTAGAGAAAAACTTGCAGGCCACTTTTCATCATATTTTCAGACTGGACCCACTCCACACATTTAAGCTCAATCATACATCAAAACGGATACTTATCAATTCAGACAACCCATATCAGATAGCAGTAACACAACAGAACAGATCAGACATTTCATACTTCATCCTTCAGCAAACCCTGGTTTTCATACGCGCTTTCCTCTTACTGATCCGACGTATATACGTGCCTTCATGCATATAAACCCGCGTATACCTCTTCACATACTTCAGAACTGATTTCACTACCCATACGCTCTTTCGCTTTATAAAACCCGCGTATATACGCGCTTCCGCTGTAATAAACTAGCGTATAGATCTTCAATCATTACAGAGCAACATACTTCTTCAAATCAGATATTCAGTTCAGATTTAACCCTTCACTTCAGACAGATATTCGCCTCATCTCAGATCTAAACATTCCATAAACAGATCTAGAAGATACAAATACATTTCAGATCTAGATAACCTTCTTCATCATTTTCTTCATAGGTGCATCATAGATTCAGATCTATCATCAAACTGTTACCCTTTCCATTCAGACATACTTCAGAGTGAAGTATTCATTCAAACCCAGACTCATGATCTCCCTTTGCACAATAATTTCCTTCTCCTTATATAGGTTTACCCTTTATCAATACCATGAGCCAAAACGACACCTCTTCCGATGGTATTCCTGGACGGGGTCAAATAGACAACCCAACGCTCAATACAATGGGTCAAGACCATGGTAGTTACCCTGATTTACAAATTTAGAGCGATTTTCCCCATACGTGACTTTACACGTTATTTCGTATGCATACACTACTTCGTCTCAGACAAATCCGCGTATGCCTCGAGACATACCTTTTCATCATGTCTCCACATACATCGACATTCCTTCCATCATTACCTTTCAGACGCTGTAGATATCAGATTTACATCATTTAACAAGTTCATCAAGACACATTCCATCAAGGACAACTTCATCAAGTAGGTTGCCATCATCTTCATCAAGTGGGTTGCCATCAAGGACAACACATTGCATCATATTGCCAACAATCTCCCCCTTTGGACTTGATGGTAACCACGATGGTGTTTGATCACAACAGATAGATACATTAAGCATAACCATTATTCTCCCCTTATTCAAACACCATGTCACTCTCCCCCTTTGACATCAAGGGAAAAGGGCGGATCAATACCAACACAAGGTTTTTCTCCTCATGTAGACTCCATGCTCCATGTAGATCTGATGTGCACTGAAGTTTCCATGCTCCCCCTGAGTTCATGCTGAATCTTCAAACATATTTTTCAATGAAGTACATGACTCTATAACCTTCCTATCACCAAGGACTCATACTTACATCAAAGATCCAACCAAGTGGATTTACATATGAGACTCAAATACCCAACCAAGTGGGTTTACACAATTTGACTCAACTACCCAACCAAGAGGGTTTACACATTTTGACTCAAGTACCCAACCAAGTGGGTTTACATATTTGATCAAGTCCTTACATGACTGAATATTACAAATTTACATCATAGGTCTCAACATGACCTTTTCATCAAATTACACATATGACTTTTTATGACCAGTACCATAAAGACCTCAAGAGAGAGATCTTATTTCAGAATCATCATAATGCCAACAATGCATTATACTCAGCAAGGCTAATGCTCCCCCTGAAAATGTGCATCAAGCATCCTTTCCATATGACCAAGGCTCCTCCTTAGTTTTTGCAACATGAAACTCTTTCAACAGTAAGTTATCAGCAACAATCTCTGCATGATCTGTCCTTATCTCTGAATCATAAGACTTCCATCTCATCCATGAGTGAAAACAAAGAATACTCTTCAGCAAAAAGCAAACAGGGATCATCCATAATCTCATCATAAGAAACCATGAATCATGTCATCATCATTTAGAACTGATAAATAAGCAGATACAGTGCCAATAATACAATCATTAGTAGTCAGATTGATGCTCCCCCTGAACCTGTGCTCCTGATCTTCAGCTGTCATACAAATTTTCTTATCATTAGTGCATACGCGACTGTCTCTACTGTAACTCGCGTGTATACGCAGATTTAGTTCACTGAACCCGCGTATGGAAAGTGACACATTGAAAATTTCACATTCCTTCATCTCCCCCTGAAGTTGTACCTCCTGTACCTGTCTTCTTCACATCAGATGCTCTGTCAGAAATAAACATAACCAGAATAACCAAAACAATCATGGGAATCACAATACATTGCTCCCCCTGTGACGATACATTACTAATCCCTATAATGTATCTCACATTACTCCTGCAATCATTAAGAGAAGTAAGCTTTAGAAGCGGATGACTGCAGTAGGGTCAATATTCCCTACGTTTCTGACCAGTCCTCCTTATTTTTCCAACTTTGCTTGAACTTTCTTATTGTGTGCTGGAAGTTCTCCAATTTTTCAGATCTATTCATCCTGCATTCTTTTTCTACATGTCCATACTTGTTACAAGTATAGCATCTTATGTGACCAGAAAAGTAAGAATAAGGATCATAATGGGTTGTTCTATTCTTCCTTATATTGCAATCAACTGCTTTATGACCATACTTGCTGCATGAAAAACAATATCCCTTGAAGAAACCAGAGTACCTTTCTGTGTAGAATCTGTTTGTTTGTGACTGAAACAATCTGTTTCTGCAATTGGCTGCAACATGCCCATAATTATGACATTTGAAGCATTCAACATTTTTGAATGATTTCCTTTGAGAATTCATGATTGTAGGTTGACCTTTAGTTTCTTTCAACACTTCAGGTTTTGCTTTGACATCCTTTGAATCTTTAGCACTTCCTTATGAACTAGATTCTCCTTTAACCATTTCATGAAAACCCAGACCAAGTTTGATAGATGGAGACCTTTGACTACTAAGAATATTGTCTAGAATCTTATTACTATCTTGAAACCTCAAGAGTTTATGCTTTTCTTCTAATTTACCTTTGAGAATGTTTACTTCAACCTCCAATTTTTGGCATTTCTTCATCATGCTTTCTTCAACCCTTTTTCCTTCTTCTACTTGATCATTCAAATTTAAGATCTCTTCTTTCAACCCATTTTCTTGCTCTTCAAAGATTTGTAAAAGTTCTTCATTCTTCTTATTTGATTTTTCTAGATCTGTTTTGAGCGAGATGATTTCTGCTTCATGTCCTTCCTTTTCAAATGATTGTAGAAGTTCTTCATTCTTCTTATTTGATGCTTCAAGGTATGCTTTCAGAGAGATGATTTCTGCTTCAAGTCCTTCACTGTGATTGGTTACTTTGTCCTGCAGTCTTTGATACATTTCTATCTGTCCCTTCATTGTTTCTATCTGTTCATTCAATCTAGAGATCACATCCTTGAGGATAGATTACCTCCTTTTAAATTGATCCCAAAAATTACTTTCATCATTGATCTTGAGATTTGCTTCTAGACTTATATTTTTACTTTCACTATCTTCATCATTGCATGCACAAGTGAGTGGATTACAAGAAAAACAATCAATACCTGTTTCCTCTTCTTCATTTTCTGCTGCACACGTTTTCTGAGATATCTTATTTTCTTGAGTAGCCTTCTTCTTTTGCTTCTTTGCCATGAGCACTAGCAGATCTTGGTCAGAATCTTCTTCATCTTCACTTGACACTTCATTTGCATAATGAATCTTTCTCTTTTCAAATTGTTTCCCTTTACCATTATTATCTTCATAAGGAAATTTAGCAGCATAATGACCACCTTTTCCACAATAAAAACACTTGAAGGGAAGCTTACCTTTGAATCTTCCAGTTCCTAGTTGGAGTTTTCTCACAAAATTTGCTTCTTCTTCTTCTGATATATAATTTGATTCCTTGACATCTGCCTTTTCTTTTCCTTTTGCACACACCTTAAAAGCAGCTTCTTTGATTTGAGAGGGACCTCTTTGTCTCATTTCATAAGCAGTCAGAATACCATGTAGTTGAACAATAGTAAGAGTTTGCAGATCTTGCCTTTCTTCAATAGTTGATACTTTTGACTCAAATTTTGAAGTCAAAGATCTTAAGACTTTTTCCACCAGAGTAGTATCAGTTATGGTTTCACCCAAACTTCTCATACGATTTAAAATATCATCTAGACGTAAAAATAAACTGGCAATACTCTCATCACTATGCATCCTTAAATTTTCATATTCAATTCTGAGAGTTTGGAGTTTTGCAATTTTTACCTTTGTATCTCCTTCATAGCTTAGAATGATTTTGTCCCATATTTCTTTTGCTGAATTTAGCTGCATCACTTTAGCAAATTCTGGTTCAGACATGCTTCCTAGCAAAACATTGACTGCTTTGGCATTGACTTCATATTTCTTCCTTGGCACCCACCTGAGCTCATTTACTAGCCTCTCCTGGAAGGGAGCTACGACCCCCTGCTCTTGTTTACCAGCCTCTCCTGGAAGGGAGCTACGACCCCCTGCTCTCGTTTACCAGCCTCACCTGGAAGGGAGCTACAACTCCCTGACTGAAGGCTATAACCCTCAGCACCACCATGGACCACGTTTCATCAATTTTCACACTGGATCCAAAAGCTTTCTTTATAGCACAACTTGCAGGCCACTTTTCATCATATTTTCAGACTGGACCCACTCCATACATTTAAGCTCAATCATACATCAAAACGGATACTTATCAATTCAGACAACCCAGATCAGATAGCAGTAACACAACAAAACAGATCAGACATTTCATACTTCATCCTTCAGCAAACCCTAGTTTTCATACGCGCTTTCCTTTTACTGATCCAACGTATATACGCGCCTTCATGCATATAAACCCGCGTATACCCCTGCACATACTCCAGAACTGATTTCACTACTCATACGTGATTTCACTTTATAAAACTTACGTATATACGCGCTTCCGCTATAATAAACTAGCGTATAGATCTTCAATCATTACAGAGCAGCATACTTCTTCAAATCAGATATTCAGTTCAGATTTAACCCTTCACTTCAGACAGATGTTTGCCTCATCTCAGATCTAAACATTCCATAAACAGATCTAGAATATACAAATACATTTCAGATCTAGATAACCTTCTTCATCATTTTCTTCATAGGTGCATCACAGATTCAGATCTATCATCAAACTGTTACCCTTTCCATTCAGACATACTTCAGAGTGAAGTATTCATTCAAACCCAGACTCATGCACACATTTTGCACAATTATTTTCTTCTCCTTATATAGGGTTACCCTTCATCAATACCATGAGTCAAAACCACATAACTTCCAATGGTATTCCTGGACGGGATCACATAGGCGAACCATCATTCAATGCAATGGGTCAATACCATGGTAGTTACCCCTGGTTTTACAAATTTAGAGCGCTTTTTCCCATACGCGACTTGGCACGTTATTTCCCGCGTGCATACGCTACTTTGTCTAGACAAATCCGCGTATGCCTTGAGACATACTCTTTTCATCATGTTCTGGCTCATACTGACATTCCTTCCATCATTACCTTCTGTACTCATTGTAGATACATCAGATTTACATCATTTAACAAGTTCATCAAGACACATTCCATCAAGGACAAATTCATCAAGTAGATTGCCATCATCTTCATCAAGTGGGTTGCCATCAAGGAAAACACATTGCATCATATTGCCAACAATTTCCACAACGGTTTAGCTTGTTTCTTTCTGACTCGTCTTCTCTGGTATTGATTTAACAGACAGAGGCATCCGCGATAAGATTAAACATGGTCCATGTTTAGATATTGAAGCCGCTTGCGCTCTCCATCGAGAGGACCGAACTCATATATGCCTCCTCTCTACTATTGCAACCAATGGATATGGTCGATTCAGTCGATTTCACAAAGAGATTGGATTTGCTGCTTACGGACCTTCATGCAAGGTTTAATGTGTTTATACAAACAGAGACTTACTATGGCTTCGCTCTTTAAACAAAGCCCAACTATTTGTCTTCCTTTGAATCTTCTACACAGAATCTATACACTCAATTCACACACCAACGACATGGTTTCAATTACACCCAGAGAGTAAATAGGAGATTTTCACACAGAAACTGAATTCTTCGGATTTATACTCAGAAATCCCAAAGTCGAAGGAATGAATCCTTTGGGAAATTGCCAATAACACACAGATATCAACAAGTCCACAATTTTATTAAAAACAGAGAGCAAAACCTCTCAACTCAGTCTTCTACTGCAAAATCCCCCCCCCCCCCTTTACTCTGTATCAGGGGTTACCTTATCAATATTTACATGACTGTTCAGTTCCTTCTTGAGGACCGATTTATTCTTATTTAAAATAAAAGCCTAATTACATAATATTGCTCTAATTCTATCAACAGAAACTAAATATACTGACACGAATCAACTATTCGACTTCTTCAGTTACTAAACTAAACCTATTTGTTCTAAGTGTAACAGATAGCTAAGGTATTGACACCTTTGCTAGTACATTTCCTTGCATATTTGAACCCACCTAGTCTCAACATTTGGACAATTTTTCTCACATTGCTGACTAGAATCCAATGCCCCTGCATCAGACTCCTGAGGGAAATTTTCTTCATGGGCTCCTGTCCATGAGCTCTTTCACAGAACTGCCCAGCTTCTAAAACATAACTTCCATCATCCAAGTAGCATCTTCATCTGGCTGGTCCTTCCACTTGATCTTATATTGGAAATATTCATGTCCTCTAGTTTTCTTAACCACCTTCTTGTCTAAGATCTTCTCTAGTTGTAATGGATGTGTTGTAGGTAATAGTTTTACCCACTCAATCTGTTCTTTATATGTTGGTCTTTCATCTGTGCCACCATCTTCATACTTGTATAAATCTGCAACATTAAATATTGGAGATATCCCAACATCAGGAGGTAATTCAATTTCGTAAGCATTAGCAAAAAAAATTCTCAATATCTTGCATGGCCCTATCTTTTTGAACTTCAGCTTGTTACACTGCTTCTTTGGAAATATTTCTTTCCTCAAGTGTGCCAAGACCAAATCACCAACTTCAAAATTAACTTCTCTTCTGCTCAAATCTTCTCTACCTTTGTACTTGATGTTGTTGCCTTGTAGTTGTTGCTTTACCTGCTCATGTATTTCTTGAATCTCTAAAGCAAATTCTTCTCCATCAGCACTCCTCATTTATGCTTTTCCCAAGTTCCTCAGTTCAAATATTCCTCTGGGGTGCATTCCATAAACTATATGGAATGGACTCTGTCCTGTACTTCTGTTAGGTGAATCATTGTATGCGTACTCTGCCTATGGTAAAATTTGATCCCATTGCTTAGGATGCTCTCCTACAAGACTTCTCAAAAGATTACCCAAACTTTTGTTCACTACTTCAGTCTGTCCATCAGTCTGAGGGTGATAAGCTGAGTTGAAGCTCAGATTAATACCAAGATTCTTCCACAATGTTCTCCAAAAATGACCAACAAATCTGGTATCTCTATCAGAAATAATACTCTTAGGCAACCCATGTAATCTAACAACTTCTTTGAAAAATAAATTGGCAACATGAGTGGCATCACTGGTTTTATAACATGGAATAAAATGTGCCATCTTTGAAAATCTGTCAACTACAACAAAAATTGTGTCATTTCCCCTTTGTGTCTTAGGCAATCCTAAAACAAAATCCATACTTACCATATCCCAAGGTCTGTCTGGAATAGGCAATGGAATGTACAACCCTGCATTCTGGCTTCTTCCCTTTGCATATTGACAAATTTTACAGTTCTTCACAAATTTTTCCACTTCAAATATCATCCTTGGCCAATAATAAAAATGACTTAACTGCTCATAAGTTTTATCAGTACCAAAGTGTCTAGCAAGTCCACCATTATGCTTCTCTCTGATTAAATTCTCCCTCATGGAACAATTTGGTATACATAATTGATTTCTTCTGAACAATAAACCCTCTTGCAAGAAATAATCCAACCACTGACTCCTATGTGTCAAAAAAGGGTTGAAGCATGCTTCAAATGCTTCTTTGAAATCTGAATCTATCTTATAGAGTTCTTTAAGGAAATCAAAGCCTACCACTTCAAATTGGGTTTCTTGAACAAGCATGCTTTTCCTACTCAAAGAATCAGCCACCTTATTTGCTTGGCCACTTATATGCTTCAAAAAAAAATTAAAACTCTGGAGATATTCAACCCATTTGGCATGTTTATGATTCAATTTAGGCTGCTGCATAATATATTGTAAAGCATGATTATCTGAGTATATCACAAATTCCTTAGACATTAAATAATGTCTCCACTTCTTCAATGACTGCACAATTGCATAAAATTCTTTCTCATAAGAAGAGTATTTCCTTCTTGTCTCATTCAGCTTCTCACTGAAATATGCTACATGCCTATCATCTTGACTCAACGCAGCTCCAATAGCTTCCCCACTAGCATCACACTTCACTTGAAATGGCTTGTTAAAATCAGGAAAAATTAAAACAGGTTTCTCAATTATTTTCTGTTTCAAAAGCTGAAAAATATTTTCAACTTCATCAATCCATTTAAATGGCTCTTTGTCCTTCTTTATAGTTTCAATGATAGGTGCATTAATATTGCTAAAATTCCTTATGAATTTTCTATAAAAACTAGCAAGTCCATGGAAACTTCTTACCTCAAAAACACTTTTTGGTGAAGGCCACTCCTCAATTGCCTTGACATTTTCTAGGTCCATATTTAATCCTCCAGCAGAAATAACAAAACCCAGATATACCAGCTCTTCTTTCATGAATGAACACTTCTTTAAATTTATCATCAACTTCTATTGATGTAATTTCTTCAAGACACAATTAAGATGCCTTAAATTTTCTTCCTTTGTTTTATTGTAAACTAGTATGTCATCCAGATATACTACTGAAAATTTACCAATAAATTCCCTTAACACTTCATTCATGAGCCTTATAAAAGTACTAGGTGCATTTGATAACCCAAAAGGCATTACCAACCACTCATACAATCCTTCATTCGTTTTAAAGGTTGTTTTCCATTCATCACCTTCTTTTATCCTAATCTGATGATATCCACTTTTCAAATCTAATTTTGAGAAGTATCTTGCTCCACTCAAACAGTCCATTAAATCTTCAATTCTAGGTAAAGGAAATCTATACATGATTGTTATGTTGTTGATTGCTCTTGAATCAATGCACATTCTCCAACCTCCATCTTTCTTTGGGCTCAACACTGTAGGTATTGCACACAGACTCAAGCTTTCCCTGATCAAGCTTTTGTCAACCAATTCCTGCACTTGATTTTTGATTTCTTCATTCTCTGTGGGAGTCATTTTGTAGGCTGCTTTGTTTGGCAGATTTGATCCTGGAATCAAATCTATCTAATGGCTGATTTTTCTTACAGGTGGTAATTCATCAGGAAAATCATCCACAACAATATCACAATAATTGTCCATCATTTCTTAAATTTCAATTGGAAAATCAGAAATTTTTGTATAAGTAAGCACTACTTTAGGTTTGCAAACTAAAGCAAAATTTACCTCTTCCTCTTCAATCTGTTGTAAATACTCTTTCCCACTCAGCAATAAAGTATTTGGATCAGCCTTTCTGCTTGATGGTTCTCCTTCCTCCATAGGTATCAATGTTTGATGCACTCCATCCTTGAAAAACTTATAAGTGTTCTTCTTACCATAATGTACTGCTACTCTGTCATACTTCCAAGGTCTGCCCAGCAGTATGTGACACACATCCATAGCCATCACATCACACATGATCTTGTCCTTGTAGCTGCCCATCTGCAATTCTATTTCACATTGTTCCTTCACAATCAGCTAGTGTCCTTTATGAAGCCATGACACCTTGTATGGTGTTGGATGTTCCCTTGTCTTCAATTTTAGTTTCTCTATCACCTCTGTAGAGACAAAATTGTCTATGCTGCCACTATCAATGACCAATTGACATTATTTCCCTTGGACTTTGCACATACTCCTGAACAAATTCTTCCTCTGTGCTGTTTCAGCAACTTCCTTTGTTTGCTTCAACAAAACCTTATTGACCACCAAAGATTCTCCTTTCTCTGGCAGAATTTCTTCCTCTGTTTCAGACAACCCTGCTGCTTCTTCTCTAGTCTGAGCAAAAATTGCATTTCTCTGACTTGTACCCATATTCTCTGGGCATTCATAGTGTTTATGTCCCAATTGGTTACATCTGTAACACCTCACTTCTCTCCCTCTGTTTCTGCCTCCTCTTCCTCTGTAGGAACTCCTTCTGCCCCTTGCATCACCTTATGTGGATGCATGCTGAGGTGAGTTGCTACTTGCTCCATCTCTTGGTGTTGTAGACCTTCCTCTACCACCCTGACTTCCCTTTCCCTGGAAAGTACCCCTTCCTTTGGCAGACTGCTTTCTTAGGAGTTTTTCTTCAGCTTTCAAGGCCATTTGATAAGCCTCTTCTACTGTATTAGGAGACAAAATACCTATCTCATCCTGGATCTCCAACTTGAGACCATTTACATACCTGGCAACCTTCTCTGTTGTGTCCTAGATTTGTCCAGCTCTTACACTTATTTTATAAAACTCTTCTGTGTATTCTTTCACTGTCATCAATCTTTGTCTAAGGTTCTACATTTGTCTAAATAATGTAAGTTATAATCACTAGGAAAAAACTTACCTCTCAGCTTTGCCACCATTCTGGTCCAACTCTTGATTGGTTGTTTACCAACTCTCCTTCTCTCTGCTTGCACTCCATCCCACCAAAGTGTTGCATGTCGCTTCAACCTTGTCACTACAAATTTGAATCTTTTGTCTTCACCCATCTATTCATAATCAAAAAATTTATTCATCTCATTGATCCAGTCTATCAATTCTTCTGGATTCAATCCTCCTGCAAAGCTTGACACTTCAAGTCTAGGCTTGGATGTAGACCTCGAAACTTATTTGAGTCTCATCTCAGGAGTAATATCAACATTCTCTCCTGCCTCTTCCTCAGTTTCAGGTTCACTGACATCCTCAGGATCACTTGGGGGTCCTAATTCAATTGCTTCCAATATGGCTTGGGACTATTGCATGGTCTCCAAAACTTCTGCATTAGAAACTGACCTACCTCTTCTTCTACCAGCAGCACCTCTAGCAATTAGGACAGCCATGCTGGAGTTCTTCTTCTAGGTTTTGGAATTCGGCTCAACCTCTGCAAAAATGTCTTGAAATCTGCTATGATACCACAAATGATAGCAAGTAGGGTGCAGGCGCTAAGGAGAGCTGCCCACAGTCCTCTCAATATTTTCTTTCAACTTGGGAATCTTCTCTAATTTCTTATTTCAATTTCATTCATCCAATTTATGAAATTTGATGTATGAAATGCATCATAGTTCCAAAATTCTTCTAACAATGTCAACTCCTTTCAAAATATTATAAGTCCTTGAATTCAAATTCCTTTAAAATCCAAGCCCGAAAATCCTTTGGAAGTATAACACCGTGGCTTATAACTAGAGATTAGACTAACCAAATCATAGTATTATAATACTATGAATTGATGTTCCAACCCTTTGAAATAAATAATCAACCCTTGAGCTTACGATATTAAACTCATCTAACTCTAGGAACAAGACATTTTATTTTACGTTGCATCCCCACGGGCCCCATGCATCCACTATTCAATAAAAAATTATCAACTCAAAGAACGCTGGCTCATACCTTAAGTTAAAAACCTCGCAGCTTTGTATGTGATTTCCCTTGGATCTGTTGCCTTCATGATCGAACGAGAATTGCGTTAGATAAACGCCAGTATTTTACCACTTCCACAGCACGCGATATAAGCAGTTTTATGAAGCTAACATGTCCAAAACTTAGTGGATCGCGTTGCTAAAGGTAAAAAATACCTTCACGCCAAATGCCACGCGATACCGGTGGTATTCTCCTCAAAAACCACTCAACCTCTAATGAGTTTAGAAAGCGCTCAACTTAGCTTTCCCACGGCGGTTTAGCTCGTTTTTTTCTAACTCGTCTTCTCTGGTATTGATTTAACAAACAGAGGCATCTGTGGTAAGATTAAACATGGTCCATGGTTGGATATTGAAGCCACTTGCGCTCTCCATCGAGAGGACTGAACTCATCTATGCCTATTTAACCATCCGCACAGGATTAAAATGTGCGCAGTTCATGAACAGAGAACGTGGTTCAATGATTCAATTTAACACAAGCATATCTATAACACTACCCTCCTTTCTATTGTTGCAACCAACGGATATGGTCGATTCAGTCGATTTCACAAAGAGATTGGATTTGCATCTTACGGACCTTCATGCAGGGTTTAATGTGTTTATACAAATAGAGACTTACTATGGCTTCGCTCTTCAAACAGACCCCAACTATTTTTCTTCCCTTGAATATTCTACACAGAATCTATACACTCAATTCACACACCGAGGACATGGTTTCAATTACACCCAGAGAGTAAATAGGATATTTTCACACAGAAACTGAATTCTTCAGATTTATACTCAGAAATCCCAAAGTCGAAGGAATGAATCCTTTGGGAAATTTCCAATAACACACAGATATCAACAAGTCCACAATTTGATTAAAAACAGAGAGAAAAAACTCTCGACTCAGTCTTCTACTGCAAAATCCCCCCCTTTACTCTGTATCAGGGGTTAACTTATAAATATTTACATGACTGTTCAGTTCCTTCTTAAGGACCGATTTATTCTTATTTAAAATAAAAGCCTAATTACATAATATTGCTCTAATTCTATCAACAGAAACTAAATAGACTGACACGAATCAACTATTTGACTTCTTTAGTTACGAAACTAACCCTATCTGTTCTAAGTGTAACAGACAGCTAAGGTATTGACACCTTTGCTGGTACATTTCCTTGCATATTCAAACCCACCTAGTCACAACATGTGGACAATTTTTCTCACATTGTTGACTAGAATCCAATGCCCCTACATCAGATTCCCTTGCATCCACAAATGGCATTACAATATTTTTACAAATGGGCCATTTATTTTGTTGGAACTATTGATCAGGTGTGTGTTACATAATCACTGCAACAGACAATGTAACCATATGGGTTCAAGCTAAGCCTTTGAAGGATCGTAGTGCAAACATAGTTGTGCACTTCATTTTTTTAGAACATATTGACTCGGTTTGGGTGCCCTAAGATTTTGATGAGTGATCGAGGTATGCACTTTGTGAATGAAACTATTGAAGCTATTACAGAATAATTCCATATTCATCATCAAAAGAGTACTCTATATCACCCACAAGTGAATGGTGTGGTAGAAGCTTTCAATAATATATTAGAGGTTGTGCTCACTAAGGTTTGTAATGCTAATTGAAATGATTGGGATGTGTGCATACCTGCGTTTATTTGGGTATATCAAACCACGTGCAAGAATCTGACAGGAAAAACACCATTCAGGATGGTGTATGGGTAGGAAGTTTTTATGCCAATGGAGTACATTGTTCCAAGTTTGAGCATTGCAGCGTTCACTAATAAGGTAGAGAAAGACATTATGGAAGAATGATTGTCGCAGTTGATCGCACTCGAAGAGGATCGACTCATTGTAGGGTTTCATCAGCAAGTGTAGAAGGCGAGCGAAAAGGCTTGGCGTGACAAGCACATTAGACAGAAGGTCTTTAATGAGGATTTTGTCTTGTTTTATGACAGAAAGTTTGTGCACCACCCAGGGAAGTTCAAGATGCATTGGCTCAGACCATATGTTGTTAAGGAAATCACAGACGGAAGTGTGGTGTGCCTGGCCACGTTAAACAGAGAAAACCTTCCTAGGTATGTCAATGGAAATCGATTGAAGCCTTACATGGCTGACCCTCTCCCTGTGCGCACCAAATGACTATATGGCTGGAAAAATGGATTTGTGTAGCAAGGATGGCGGATGCGGAAACAGGTGCGACGAACGTGCGGTAGCTGTGCACAGAGGTTGACTGGGTCACATAGGTGCCAGAATATAGTTGTTGGAACAGTAAAGCTGGACAAGACAACATTATTATCATTTGGAGGAGCATCTAAATTACATTTAGTGAGGATATTATGCTAGATTTGGATCCTTTTTAGCATTTATGGGGCTATATTAATGCACAGAAGATCGTTTAAGGCATGCCTATGCTATAAATATAACCGAAGGGGTCGCATTAGTTCCCTTTTCTTTCTGTTCTATTTTTGCAAGTTGTGCTCTCTGATTTCTTAATTTTTTCTGAAACCTATGCCTGGTCTTGATCCACTCTTTAAGGAGGAGATACGCTGCCAAGGTTTGATCCCACCAAGCATGACTTCCACCAAGCCTGTCCCTTCTGCGGCGCCAAGTGAAGAAACCCCTACGCAGGCTGATGAGACCCCTGCGTCAGTGCAAACAAAGAAGGGACAGTCCTCGGGGTCCTAGAAGTCACCCCATGATAAAATACCAAAGTCGCACTCCACTACTGCAGAGCGCCAGAAGAAGCTTATGGTGGAGTTGCCGGAAACGATAATGGAGGAAGAAAATGTTGTAGAAATTGCTGACCCCATCTTGTGGTTGCCTACATATGTCACATCGTGCAAAGCTTCAGTGAAGGTCCTACATTAATATGCCACACCTTCTATAGAACATACCGGTTGAAGGCGATATGTTCGCCAAAATTCCACTGTTGAAAATTGTTGGGGCCCTTGTTTTCGTCAGCGATGCGCACCTGATGGTAGCCCGAAAACCCATCCGTGAAAGAGTAAGCTTCGTTTCCCGCGACATGATCTAGTACTTCGTCGCTGAAGGGAGTGGGAAACGGATCATGAATACAAGCATTATTCAAACTCCGGTAATCTACGCAGACCCGAATTTCCGCTTTATCCTTCTTGTTCTGGATGACAATGGGACTTACCCACTCAGCTTCTTCTACAGGAAAAATGAGACCTGCAGCCAACATTTTGTCGATCTCCATCTTTACCTTCTCTTTGATGCGTGGATTTAACCGGTAGGGTCGGTGCTTGACCGGCCTGGCTCCTGGTTTTAGTGTGATGCGCATCTCACCCAAATCCCCTTTGATCCCCTTCAGGTCCGCAACTGAGGATGGGACTAGGTCTTCATACTCCCGAAGGAGGCTGAAAATTTCCCTGGTCATCTCCGCGTCCCAGTAATCTCCCACTGTTGCCAGTTTCGGTTTCTCCTCCGTTCCTATGTTCGGCTTCTTTGTCTTTAGGGGCTGCAAATGGACTCCTTCTGTCGTTGGCTCGTCGCGGACACTCCGCTCGCCCTCCTTTTCATCAAAATGGAGATGCCTCAGGTCCTCCAAACTGTCGTCCCCTGGTTCGCCGTCAACCCGTTGGCAAACCAACTCGCTTTTCACCCCTGAGCGTGACGCCACCGGTCCCTTATTGGGCTCGGGCTGGCGGAAAAACAGAACCTCCTTAACGGCTTGTAGGGCCTGATATTCATGCGCCGTCTCCCCTTCGAATGAGAAACTCCGGACGAACTTCTCCGCAACTGCTTGCCAAGAGCGGGTTCCCCGTCTCCGCTCTTCTGCTAGGTACCAGGCCTGGGGGATTGTACCCAGGGAGTGTATAAATCTGTGGACCCATAACTCCTCGGGGTACCTGGCGTTGCGCCACTGTTCCTCGCACGCCCGCAAGTGCTGTCGTGGGTCTGAGTCGCCATGGTGCTTAAGTGTAATACAGGGCCCTTCATCCTCTTTGAAGCGTGCCCGCAAGGCATCCGCCACCAGCTCCCATCGCAACAGAGTGTTGCGGTGATTGTTCCACCATCGTCCTGACGTTGACTTCAGAGCCACATTCATCAGGGGTATCTGGCATTCTTCTGGGACCCGGTCCTCCACCTTGAGGATAAAAGTATTCACTGCTTGCATGTTTGACAAAGTGGGGTACCCGCGGATCTCGGTCCCCACCCACCGGACCTGCGCGATGGCGGCACATCACCGCGTGGTGGTCTCGTGTCCCCCTTGCTGCCAATCTTCCCACGCAAGCTCGGATCCGAGTTCCGAGCTCTGCACACTCCGCCAACTGATAGATCCTGTTGCGGTCGGGTTGATATAATCTTCCCGCCTTCCGGCGGTCATCTGATAGAGGTGGTCCATCATCTGAGAGTCCTCCCGACTATCCACCGGTTCTGTGTATTGCGGTCCCTGATACGGGTCGAGAGGCTGAGTCACCCGTACCTCCCCATCCTCGAAAATCATCAGCTCCTTCTTGAGATCGATGATCGCATAATTCTCAAAAGCCCAATCAATGCCAAGTAAAGCAGGATAGGGGTCCTTATCGCCCATGATATCAATAACTTCGAAGTCGGCATAGGTCTTTACCCCCGCAACATCAACCTCGACACCCTCGAGTCGGCCAATTGGCAAAATACAGTACTGGTTCGCCATTCTGAGTTGGATCGGGGAATAGGCGAGCCGGGGCTTTCCAAGAGCCTCCCATGTCTTTCGCGGCAATATGTTGACGTCGGACCCCAGGTCCAACATTGTATCGCTGATTTGGAATCCTGCGATCTGTGTGTTAAGTCGAAATTCTTTTCCCGTTCGCTGCTTGTTTCGCTTGACACGCTGCACGTATTGAGGCGTAGTGTCCACCAAGTTTCTGGGTTCTGCCCGGTCCTGCAGCGCTCCGTCCAATACCTGTCTGAGCTGCTGCCGCAGCACGGTGTCATCAACAATCCTGAGAAACAGCCGGAGCCAGTCCGCAACTACAGCATCTGCGGCGTTCTGATCCCTGGTTTTCGGCCGCTGGGGCTCCTCCAGCCCTCCTTCCTTTCGCAGCTGGGCGAATGCCTCAACCGCCTCCTGAAAGTACTTCTTCTGCACCTCGGGCCGAATCAACTTCTTCGGGGATGCCGGCCTCACCACTCGTACTGGCTCCTTCTCATGGGCATCCTCACCAGTCTTCTTTCCGCCTCGCGTTATTATCGCAACATTCTGCATGTCAGGGGTTGCGACCCCTCGCGGTTCTGAGCCTATCAGATTCGTGCCCCTCTGCCGCGCCCGCTCTTCCCATTTTTTGATGAGTTCTGGGCAGTCTTCAGTGGCGTGGGCGTTAACCCGGCACTGGGAGCACCAGGGTCGTCGCGGAAGAGGACATTCTCGAGCCACATGACCCTCCTGGTCACAGTTGTAGCATTTTACCGGCCCGCGTCCTCCTGCTCGGCCTCCCCGCATGCCGCCACCTCTGCCCCTTGCGGCCTCGTTGACCCGGTACGAGGGCCGATCCAGTCGATCCGCAAGTGCGTCTAACGCCCTGCACTGCTCTGTGTGGTGCGTCGTGGACACACAAAATTCGCAATATACATTATTCGGCACCGTGGAGTACTTTTGTAATATCGGGCACATCCGAGGAGGATGTCCGATCGTTCGGCAGATTTCACAGTACTCTGGGTTGGAGGACCCCGGTTGCGGTGAAAACCCCACAAAGGCCTGTTGCGTCTGGTATACCCCCTGCGGATTCATTGCCGTGCTGCCCCCTGGTGGTGGCCCCCCCTGGATAGCCGCAACTGAGGGTCCAACTCCCGCGCCGCGCAACCGAGGACATTCGGTTGCGACGTGCCCCTCGACCAGGCAATGAGTACACCAAACATTCGGTCGCGCTGGTCTTGCTGGCTGAATTTCTTTGAGCTTTTCAGTTAAACTAGCGATCTGATGTTGCAACCCTATCAGCGAAGGGTCTTGCGGAGCCAGCCCCCCCCGTATTCCTGGGGGTATCCCGCCATGGCTTCAATCTTCATGGCCTGCTCCAGAGCATCCTGCAGATTATCAATCTTCTGCTGAGTGAGAGGGGTTCGCGTCAAGGGAAGTAGAGCCTTGATGAACCAGTCCCTCTGGTGGTTTGGATCGATCGGGTAGCTCAGTTTCCCGATCGCGTCCTTGAATCGCCACATCAACTCCCATGCGGTCTCGCCTTCCTTCTGCTTAATTTCCCATAGCTCGGACAGACCCTGCTGATCCGTCTGGGGGAGCTTGAATTCGCGGACAAAATCCCGCTTTACGTCCGCAATTACAGGATTAGGGTGCGCTTCAGACCACTTGATGAACCACCGCAGAGCTCTCTCTCTGAGCGTGGTTTGAAACTCTATCAACTTCCCTGCATCTGGTGTCTGTCGAGCCCTCCAGATGGCTTCGCACAGATACCAGTGTTGTTCTACATCGTCGTTTCCCCGGCCAGAGAACTTTGGGTACCGGGTGAAAGATCCAGCCATGTATACTGGCAGTGAATTAACCAAGATAAAACCTCCAGGTCCTGGTTGCGTAACGGTCCCGCTAGGGAAAAAATTACTACTCGTAACGCTGCTGCTACTGGGCGTTACCGGCGCCGCTGAACTTCTAGATAACTGACTTAAAGCTTGTAACTGAACAAAAATATTTCTTAAAGGTTGATAAAGTACCGGGGGAAGGTCGGGATCCACAGCCATGATTCAATCCGTCCACTTCCTCGACCATTCATGTCGATTCATGATCAGGGACCTCTTCGGCGGCGACCACGGGGAGCAGAGGTCACACTCGATCTTTAGCAGTGTTAACATACATTGACCCGTGGCCCGTCCCGGGAGCCCATTGCCACTACATTTGTTCGACGGACGAGTTGGGGTCGGTTATCGGCCTTCCACGGCGCCAACCCACACGGCGGGACCGGCGAGGCACGATATGGCCGCGGTTCGTTCTACATTGCAACAGCGACGCGTGCCTTCCCGGTGCCCGAGCCCGACGGCCGAAGGACATTGTTACGAGGAACCAACGCCTCAACGAGGATGCCCGCGCTCGCGTTGCGGCTGGCGGGTCCCGGCGGGAAGTTCTTGCTCCATTCAGCGGGCGGCGAGCCGAGGAGCAGCAGTTCATGCGAACTCAAAGCGGCGATCTGGCGAGGGAACGGATCAGCGCTTGCGACGAGCGCAATCAGCTACTGCAGGAGAAGACCTACCTCCAGGAACAGGCCGACATTGTGAATCAGGCGCTTTCCAGCGTCTGGCCGGAGGCACGGGCTTGCCATGCTCCACTCCCTGCTCGCATCGAACAAGACAGCATAGCCTTACAGGCTCGCCAGCTCGGGGATATCTTCACCACCATTTGCAGAGAGAACCAGGAACTACAAGCGGCGTTGGCCGCACGGCCTACCCTACCAGATCCACCCGTTGATTATTCGGGACCGGTCACTGCCAAACAGGCACAGGCAGTCGATCTACAAGAGACTCTCCATTCCACGACAGCAGCGGCTTCGGCCCTTCTACGAAGCTTGCAGGAGTGCTCCCTCGCACTGACAGTCAAAACGCAGCCCATTGCTGCTCAACTGCAACAACTCGCCACCCAAATTCGGGCGACCACGGACCAGGCCAGATTGGACCAGCTCTACGCTCAGACGGACGAGTTGGAACTTCAAATGCAGACGACAGAGGCCGCATGGTCTCTATGGTTGAACGAGGTCTCTATGGTTGAACGAGGAGATTCCAATCCGTCCACTTCCTCAGCCACTGTGTCCGATTCCTTGATCCGGGACCTCTTCGGCGGTGACCACGGGGCGGAGGTCACCTCCAGTACTGCCGCGGTGGTACCTTCTGTTGACCCCGTGGCCACGTCCCACCATAGAGACCTGTTGGGGCCCTTGTTTTTGTTTAAGTTTTGAATTTTGAACTTGGACTCTTTTTGAGCTGCGGAGGGAATACACACAGCTAACGCGACCGCACCGCGCGACCAGGAGTTGCGGAGCTAACAAGGCGATGCGGAAGCACTTGATAACTGGAGGTAGAACAGCGATAAGTACAGATGAAAGAGATACAACAGAGAACAGGAGGTAGAACATGCAGATATCAGAAGAGAAGTCGGGAAAAGCCAGAGCAAAGACGCAGAGAAGCCGCCAGTCGCGGCGAGCGGGTGAATAAAAGGCAATCACCCGGCTGCAGAAGAGGTTGGTTGGTTGATTGGTTGATCGGTTGCTGTTGCGGGATGATTGAATGCGGAAGCAGCCGCGGAGAAATCAGACTTGTTCTCGCAATTGGTTTCTACTCTCTATGTGTTGTATTCTCTGTTCTTAGATTCATCTGTATCTGATATATGGGTTATCAGAGAAGGAAGCTGTGTAATCTTGTATTTGGCTGAAGACTAATGAAAAGAAGGATTGTTGTCTTTATGTTTATGTGTTAAGATGTGTTTACCATGCTTTAAAATTTTTAAGTTGCGACTGTCAATATACTTGATTGGTGATCTTGCATGAATATTCTGGTATATGTAACGGATTCTCTTTCTTTCTGTGGTTGCGGGTTTATTCCTCGTATGTGATTTCTTCCCCTTTCCCATGTGGTCGCGGCACGCCTCGGGTGAGACGCTCTGTTCTTCCCGAACAGGGTGAAAATGCCGGCGTGTTACTAGACTACACCGGACCCTTGTTGGCCACAACCCTGTGAACCTGGGTCTTGCCCGCGAGACCTTATTTTTCGCCAACAAAAATGGAGGATTGGGACCTCGCAGATCAAGAAAAAATTATCAAGCTCGTGCCCATTATGTATTTAGAACCAGCTCCTTATGACATGGGATTAGTGCACATAGAGCCAAATCCTTGGGCATTGGGCTTGTAAAAATCAAGGTTGTTATGCATTCATACATTAATATGCCACGGCTTCCAGAGAACATATTGGTTAAAGGCGATATGTTCGCCAAAATTCCACTGTTGAAAATGGAGGATTGGGACCTCGCAGATCAAGAAAATTTTCTCGAGCTCGCGCCCAGTATTCATTTAGAACCAGTTCCTTATGACATGGGATTAGTGTGCGTAGAGCCAAAGCATTGGGCATTGGGCTTGCAAAAATCAGGGTTGTTGAACCTATTACAGATCCCATACTTCGGGCACATCCCCATTAATGATATCTGAGTGTGACAATTGCTTGCGCTCATCCATGATGATTTTTTATGGCTTGGAGAGTGCATTCCGATAGATGTCACACTGATCCATCCAATCATTGTCTTTCCTAACCAGGGGGTAGACCCTATGGAAACCTTTGGAGGAAATTCCGCGAGAAGAAATTTGCAAAGAAAGTCAAGAAGGAGTTTAAGGTGTCGCACAACACCCGAGGATTTCTTGTCAACAAAATCAGTTACCCCATAGTGAAATTTGGCATAATCATCCTTGCCTACAAGATGATGAGGAAGTGCAGACAAAAGGAAGTCCCATCCCATGTTATTATGCTCCTTGGGCAATGCGAGAAGGGCGTCCAGTATAATTGGGCTCAGTACTTATGTACAGAATTCTTGGAGAATATGTGTGAGGCGCGGGAGGAGGGGAAACACTTTTATTATGCATGGTTTTTATTCCTGAACGCGCTCATTGGATGGAAGACGTCGCAAGACACGAAATTCTCAGATAAAGAGCTAGACATGTGCGAAGTTGCGCACTACACAAACTTGTGGAATTTGAAGATCCCAGCCAGAGTAACGGAAAACAAAATTTTATTGGTGTTATTTGACTCTGCATTGTTCCAAGCCATCCAGTCAAAGCCAAGTTTGTCCCCTACCTTATATGAGCAATACAAATTAATTACAGACTGCAAAGCAACATTTCAAAATGTGCACATATGCATGAAGGGCACTGTGGAAGGCATGTGCTATGACTTACCATACTTGGTCAAATAGGATGACCTAGTGTGGATCATGGCAGAATTGGCTTCTACTTGGTTAGAGCCGGGCACCACTGGGGGTGCCTCATCGTCAGTTTTGAATACTCCCACGAAGCCCAGAACCATAAAAGAAATGCAAAAAAAAGGTAAAGATGTCGAAGCCGAACCTGAGCCCACCACAACTGGAGAAACCATAGACTTAGATAAGGAAGTAGAAAAATATGGTAATGGCACTCAGGGAGTTTCACGGTTCTCAAGCCGCAGGAGGCCCGCGCAAGAAGAGAAAGGGGTCCAAATTAGCAGGAACAGAGGACATCACCCTCACGGAGGATGACTTCACCGAGATTGAAAATATAGTCAATTTAGCCACCAAGGATATGTGGACTGACATGCAAGCACAGTACAAAGTTGTGTTCAAGGGAGTGTAGTCGGGTATACAAGAGCTTAAAGTGCAAGCGAGCCAGATTCAGGAGAGCATGAAGCGAGTGAGCCAGCTTCAAGTGAGCATGACTACTTCCAGTGCACATCCCATCAGCACGGTGCTGCCATATTCCTGGGATAGTCGCCTAACTCAGATCCCCACGCTAGCCATCAAAGTGGAGTCACCTACTTTTCGTGCAACCCTAAGAGCCTGTGGAGAAATTAGCATCTATCTGGTGGTGCTACTAGCTGGAAAAATCCATGTGATTCACAGTGTGATCGTAGATGAATTACAGTATCATGAGGCCCATGCCTTCCATGCTGCAAATGAATCTTAGAAACAAGCATCGGTGCTCCAACAAAAGCAGCAGATAGTAGAGGAGGCGTGTCGCGTAGCTGAGGCTCGACACACCGCATTAGAGGCCATGATCGACCAAGTCTGCAGTGACATGCCATAGGTCATTTTCCCTGCATTATCCGCGCTGACAGTGAAATTAGATAGCTTGGCCACTGCGCTAAAGGCAGTGCACAGAAATCCAAACCATCCGGGCTGAGTTTAAGCAATAGATCGCAGAGCTATAGATGAAGCTCTAGCCTGAGACCCCACCGGAGGTCAGATTGCAGCGCATCGCAAAAGTAAAGGTAGCTACAAACATTGTAGCAACTACAGTAGAAAATTTTGGAACTTTACTGGATGAAGCCATGGGTGTTTGGACAGTTTTTCAAAATGACCTGATGGTACACCAGTTATGAAATGAATTGTGCATCAAGGAACAACAATTCACTGAAATTTGGATGAAGGTACCCACATTGGTAACAGTGCAGATACTTTCACGCCTTCATGAGGGCAAGGAAATTCAGACCGAGATCAAATACCTACACCACCGGAAGAGGATTTTGGAAACAAGGATGCAACCTTGAGCTGAGGAAGCCTTGCAATTGTCATAGACTCTTGATGGTGCCCTGAAAATCCTCCAGCGAACACAGTGAAGCATTAATTTAGCAGCTGAGGGGCCCACAACCAAAAATTTAGTTGATGAAGAACAGAGCATTGAATTGATATTTCTGCTTAAGAGCTTCGTCGAAGCACTAAAATAAAAAATGAAGGAGACCACCTCGTAGTGAATCGGGAGGAGTCACGAGTTTGTGTTGGAAGACTGTTGGAGCGGGGTCCCCTGGGGTACATTTTTGGGTTAATTTTGTATAATTTATGTTGTGTGCACTGAATGAAATATTCAAAGGGGCTTTGGGGCGGGTCAAAGTCCCTCAATCATTGTAATGGGTTTAAATAGAAAATCATGAGTCTCAAACCATGGTTTGAGACCATGGTATGTGCACGTCTACATAGTATGAATATGTAAGGATTGAGTCAAGTATAAAAAATCATAAGATTGGATATGAATGTTGGTTATTTTTTTTTAACAAGTCTAGGTTTTTGGGTAGAAATGCTCCTACTAGTTGTGTGTGTGGAGACCTAAGTCCTGGTTGTGTGCAAACTCCGCTAGCTTTGTGCGCGCACTACAAGGAAAAGACCCTCTAGCGAAGGTTACAAAGGAGGTTTTTAGTGTTATAAAATTGGCCAAAATTGTCAAAAAAACGTTTGCTACAACATATGTTTATGGTTACGGAGGTTTTGGCAGAGCTTTTAACAGAAATTCAACACAACTAAAAAAAAATGGGTGGTCAGAGGTTATTACAGATGTTTTTTTCATCGGTGCGCTACTCAGGAGTTAACGCACCAGTGCGTACATGTAGCAAGCACCCCGGGGCGGTCGAAGGAAAATGCACCGGGTCGTTAAGGTATAAAACTGCACCGGCTGTAGTTTTGGCGATACAATGCACAGGGCCGTTATAATTGGTATTGGGATTTTTTTTGTGCCCATAGGTCATATCAACGCACTAGCTCATAGACTTATATAAATGTACCTGATCAGGATTTATGCAGGAACGCAACAAAACCACCCATGCACGGCGTCGGTGCTTAAACCATGAATGTTGCACCAGTTTCTTGAGTTTTTTTTTTTTACTTGAAAATTTAGCAATTTATTTATAAATATATTAATGAATGATATGGTACAGGTTTGATATTGATAAAAAAATGACTGAAAAGAGGTCAAGTAACAAAAATACTAATAACACATAAAGAAAAGCAAAAAAGGCAAGTTCTTTGTAAATTCTTTAAAGAAAATATTATTTTTCAAATATATGTAAGTTTAACTAATATGTATTGTTTACTGTGTATCATGTAGAGCCACAAAATGATGAATCTCGATAAGGTTATTTTTGATCTAGGACCATAAGAGCATAAAAGCTTGATGGAAAAATTACAAAAGCATGAATCAGGTGAATGAAAAAATACTATCGATCCAATATGAGTTTCTTTTTTTAATTTTCATTAATAATGTAAGTAACATTATTAGATAACATGTGTCAAACAGTCTATTAATTCACATATGTTTAATTTTATACAGGTACCAACAACTCAGAAAAGGAATGTTGTTCTAAGAAAAGAAAAAACAATAGAACATGCAAATGAAAATAAATTGCTCCTTAGCTCATCTGGAGTGTTGCTGCAGGTTAACAAAAGGGGGAAAATATTTTACAAAATTTTGAGGGATCTAGTGTAATGAATGTATAGACGTTCTTTCCACTTACAATACAAAACCAATCCAATGATTCCAAGAACCAAATTTTATCTAAACTACAGGAAGAGTTTCCAGAGAATTGTTCAATGAGACATGTTAGACTTTTAATAGAAAAAACATACAACAACAAAAGGGAAGGAATGAAAAAGAAATATTCCTTTAAATATTTGTCTAGAATTATTTATAAATATCACTTTTGTTGTATTTACTTTTCATATATCAATATAAAAATTAAATAGTTTATTTTCATGTTACATTTTTAGGAAGATTATGAAAATTTCAAAAGATGAATGAGCTGATATCAGAAATATGCCAGTAGGAATGTCCAAAAAGGTGTACAAGGAGATGGTCAAAGAAAGGGACAAAATTGCATCACGGGAGGAGCCATCTCAACAACAATGTGCTTCAAATGTAATATGTAATAATTGAATTTTTCAATCATTAGGTATAATAAATAAACAATTTAGCATTAAATATTAATTTTCAAGTATTTCTTGCAGAAAAGAAAAGAAAATGGAACCCATTCAGCACATAAAACAGATGACAAGGAAGAAAATGGTTGATATATAAGTTTGTGAGTAATTGTTACTTCCTTATAACAACTTAACTAGATTTAATTTTTGTATTTTTTAAGTTGTTTTACAAAAATCATCATTGAATGTCTTCAAACAGCTGCTAATATACAAAGAATAACCATCATAGGAATTGATTGAAATTGGGTTAAATATGGGTTGTGAGTATATGTTGGCATATCAGAACTTAATTGTGGAATTTGTAAGCATCTATCGATCTTGTTTTACTTAGCTCCGTCTATAATTAATAGAAAAAAAAAAATCTTTTATATTAAATATATGATTTGTTATGGGGTATAAAACTTGCAGGAAACAAAGTATGGAAGTACGCCAATAGATGAAATCTTGAAAGAAGGCATGTTACATAGTTTTGAAAGAATGTGTATAGTTTATGAGTTAATTGTTGCAATGGTACATCATTTATTTTCAATTTACATTGATGTATATTATTTAATATTGCAATTTTTTATTATTCTCACAAATGTATATACACTCATTACAATTATTTTTATGTTTGTAGATGGAAGGTGAAGAAGAAGAAAACAATCAACACCATGAACAAAACATTCCTGAAAATAACCCAAGTCGTGGAAGTAGCTCTAGCAGTGACAACAGTTCAAGCGAAGCATGATGATCACTATGTTTGGATATCAAAGCAAGGTGTTGTATTTTTTGAAATATGTCTATGAAATCGGACATTTTCTTTAATGTAATGGACATAGTGTCTCAATTGAAAGACAAAGGAACACCAATAATTGTCCCATTTTGTATGACAAAGAATGTCTTATTCATATATATATATATATATATAATAAAATATGTTTTAATTTATTCTATTGCATTCTCCATTGTCGCTATTGCGTTCTCCATTTTCATTCTCAACTGCATTAATAAAAATTTAATTCATATGAATATTGTTATAAGATATATATGTGTCAACTTTTGATGAATAATGAATTTTAAAAAACCACAATAATTATGATATGATATAACAAATTAATCCAAACATCACATTCAAATGCATTAATAAAAATTTAATTAATATGAATATTGTTATAAGATGTGTCGAATTTTGATAAATAAGAAATTTTTAACAATCACAATAATTGCACTGTCACAGGTTAATGTTTCTAAAAAATACAAAATGAAAACCAGTGTGTGTCAGTTACTGTACGCCAGTGCGTTTGTATTCTTAAGCGCACTGGTGCATTTTTACAGCCTATGGGCACCACACAAATACAAAAACCAATTAAAAATATCGAGGCGTTTGTGCGGTATGGCGCACCGATGCGTTTAAGTGTCTATACGCACCGGTGTCGTTATAAAACATATGGGCACTACACGAATACCTATACCAAATATAAATCTCGGTGCGTTTGTACGATACTACACACCAGGGCGTTTATGTGTCTATACACCCCGGTGCATTTTTAAGACCTATGGGCACCGCACGAATACTAATACCAATTATAAATCTCAGTGCATTTGTGTGATACTACGCACCAGGGCGTTTATGTATCTATACGCACCGGTGCATTTGTATGACCTATGGGCATCGCACAAATACTGATAAAAATTATAAATCTCGGTGCATTTGTGTGATACTGCGCACTGGTGTTGATCCAGGTGGATATCGGTGGCCACCCACCTATTCCATTTGGACCCGCACCATCAATTATTACTATTTTTAGCAGGTTTTCAGGTCCTGCACTCCCAGAGCCGTTTTGGGGCCTTAATGATCCAGGTGGACATTGGTGGGAACCCACCTATTCCATTTGAACCCCCACCATTAGTTCTTTCAGTTTTTAAGTTGTAGCACAACTTACTATTTTTAGCAGTTTTTCGGGTCCTGAACTTTCGAAGCCATTTTGAGGCCCTAAACGACATTTTTTGGGAAAACTGGGAGCAACATGGGTTGATGGATTGATGTTTCTCACACTAAAATTTGTACTCCTCGGATATATCTTTCTAACGAGCTATTAAGCACATCAAACATAGATCAAATGCCAAATTTACATCCCCAGGAAGTTGAAACACCAATTTACCCAAACGGGACCTACAGTTTTGGCGCTTTATCTCCTAAGGTTAGGTTTTTGACGTTTCAAGTTTTCCATTGTTTCCCAATAATAAATATTACCTCGAGCCTCATTGTAACACAGTTCAAAGGTTTGTAGTCGTCACATCTCTTCTCAGAGATACGCTACCAGCACCCTAGCTAGTTTATTTCCAATATGTGTGTAAGCATAATTCTATTATTTGATATTAATGAAATGAAGAATTATTTCTACTACATCTCTATGTTTATGTCTATCTATGTATTTTATTGCGTTCCTTTGTTTTTCAAGGGCCTCATCGAGTAATATTTTGATAGGATCTCCTGCTCCCTCGTCTTTCTTTTCTTCTGCCATGGGAGGTCGTCAGGGTTTGCGAGGCTAATCTTGCAAGGGTTCAACCAGATCGAGCCCTAACTCCTTATACCCTGACCGCGTTGGGGACATGCAAAGAAAAATAGAGAAAGAGAAGATCGCTCTGATACCACTGATCCAGATTTATGTAAGAACGCAATAAAATACAGAGATAGAAATAAACATAGAGATTCAGCGGAAATAATGCTTCATTTCATTAATATCAAATAACAGAAATATGCTTACACACATATTAGAAATAAACTAGCTAGGGTGTTGGTAGTGTATCTCTAAGAAGAGATGTGACGGCTACAGACCTCTGAACTGTGTTACAATGAGGCTCGAGGGCCTATTTATTATTGAGAAACAATGGAAAACTTGAAACGTCAAAAACCTAACCTTAGGAGATGAAGCACCAAAATTGTGGGTCCCGTTTGGGTAAATTGGTGTTTCAACTTCCCGGGGATGTAACTTTGGCATCCGATATCTGTTTGATGTGCTTAATAGCTCGTTAGAAATATCTATCCGAGGAGTAAAACTTTCGATGTGTGCAACATCGATCCATAGACTCGTGTGCAACATCGGTCCATAGTCCCAACTTGCTCTTGGTTTTCCCAAAAAACATCGTTTAGGGCCTCAAAACGGCTCTGGAAGTTCAAAACCCGAAAAACTGCTAAAAATAGTAATTTGTGCTACAACTTAAAAACTGAAAGAACTAATGTCAGGGGTTCAAATGGAATAGGTGGGTGGCCACCAATGTCCACATGGATCAATAAGGCCCCAAAACAACTCCGGGAGTGCAGGACCTGAAAACTTGCTAAAAATAGTAAGTTGTGCTAAAAGTGAAAAGCTACAAGAATTGATCGTGAGGGTCCAAATGGAATAGGTGGGTGACCACCGATATCCACCTGGATCATTTACTGATCTAGATTTTTTTTGCAAGAACGCAATAAAATACAGATATAACCATAAAAATAGAGATGCAGCAGAAATAATGCTTCATTTTATTAATAAAAGAATGACTGAAATAGGCTTACAAACATAATGGAAACTAGATAGAGCACTGGTAGCTTATCTCTGAGAAGAGATGTGGCAAGCACAGGCCTCTGAGTTGTGTTACATTGAGGCTCGAAGGCCTATTACATACATAATGGAAATAGATGAGCTAGGGTACTGGAAGCGTATCCCTGAGAAGAGATATGATGGCTACAAGCCCCTGAACTGTGTTACAAAACTGAAATGATGGGAACAAGTGAGCTAGGGCACTAGTAGCGCTTATCTCTGAGAAGAGATGTGTCAACTACCAGCCCCTGAACTGTGTTACAATGAGGCTTGAAGGCTTATTTATTGTTGAGAAACAATGTAAAACCTGAAACGTCCAAAAACCTAACCCTAGGAGATGAAGCGCCAAAACTGTGGGCCCCGTTTGGGTAAGTTGGTGTTTCAACTTCCCGGGGACGTAACTTTGCATCCGATCTCCTTTTGAAATGCTCAATAGCTCATTAGAAATATCTATCTGAGGACTACAACTTTTGAGTGAGAAACATCAATCCATGACCCATGTTTCTCCCCATTTTCCCAAAAAAAACGTTGTTTAGGGCCTCAAAATGGCTCCGGAAGTTTAGGACCCAAAAAACTGCTATAAATAGTAAGTTGTGCTGAAAATTACAAACTAAAATAACTGATGGTGGGGGTTCAAATGGACTCACTGGGTGGACACAAATATCCACCTGGATCATTAAGTCCCCAAAACGACTACGAGAGTGCAGGATCGGAAAACCTGTTAAAAATAGTAAGTTGTGCTGAAGCTGAAAAACTGAAATAATTGATGTTGTGGGTCCAAATGGAATAGGTGGGTGGCCACCAATATCCACCTGGATCATTTTTTCCACCATAAAGATCCATAGGGAGGATCCATAGGATCCAGAGGAGAGGGAGCACCTCTTCCATTCGCAGATGTGGGTGAAGGTTCTCCGCTACAATTTCTTGTCGATAACGGAAGCCAAAAGAACCTCATTTAAGCAAAGGTCATGAAGCAGATCGGCCTACCAACCATAGCACACCCGCAGCCGTATACCAACAGGTGGCTCCACCCAGCGAGAGATCTTTGCATCCGCCAGCAGTGTCGCCTTCCGTACAGTATCAAGTCATTCACGGATGAGGTATAATGTGATGTTGCTCCTCTTGATGTAGCTGATGTATTATTGGACCAACCATACTTGTGGAGGCGACATGTTGTGTATGAGCCTAGGCCTCGTGCTGTTGTTATTACTTTGGGAAATAACTTGTACAAGATACCAAAGGTAGTACTACCTCCTGTCATCTCTTTGACTACTGGAAAAAAACGTAGTAAGATTGTTTCCCAAACCAGGAAATTTATTTTCCTTACAACTCGCTCACAGGGAAAAAATAATATTGTGGCCAAAACCTCGAAACAGGGCTCCCCTTCACGGCTGCAGTAGATGGACAAAATCATGGAGGAATACAAGGAAATTTTCTCCTCACTCACAGAGGTTCCTCTATGTTGTCAGGACAAACACTCCATTCATCGTACCCCCGACACACCGCTAATTTTTGTTGCCATACCTCATGTGACTACACAGATATAATCCACACATGTACTCATGTTTGAGGCTGATAAAGAAACCAAATTTACTAATCGCATCTAGCATGTCTGCCCACAGATCCATGACATCTTCAACAACAGAACGTGCCTCATCTCATGGAGGATCTCAACGCAATGGGGACCATTGATTCTTAAGGAGCGAGGAATGATCCAGGTGGATATTGGTGCCCACCCACCTGTTCCATTTGGACCCGCACCATCATTTCTTGTAGCTTTTCACTTTCAGCACAACTTACTATTTTTAGTAGGTTTTCAGGTCCTGCACTCCCAAAGTCATTTTGGGGCCTTAATTATCCAAGTGGAAGTTGATGGCCACCCACCTATTCCATTTGAACCCCCTCCATCAGTTCTTTCATTTTTTAAGTTGCAGTACAACTTACTATTTTTAGCATTTTTTTGGGTCCTGAACTTCCGAAGCCGTTTTGAGGCCCTAAACGACGTTTTTTGGGAAAATAGGAAGTTGTACTCCTCATATAGATCTTTCTAACGAACTATTAAGTGCATTAAATAGAGATCAGATGCCAAAGTTACGTCCTCGGCAAGTTGAAACACCAATTTACCCAAACGGGACCCATAGTTTTGACGCTTGATCTCCTAGGGTTAGGTTTTTTACGTTTCAAGTTTTCCATTGTTTCTCAATAATAAATAGGCCCTCGAGCCTCATTGTAACATAGTTCAGAGGTCTGCAGCCATCACATCTCTTCTCATAGATACGCTACCAGCACCCTAGTTAATTTATTTCTAATATGTGTGTACACATATTTCTGTTATTTGATATTAATGAAATGAAGGATTATTTCCGCTGCATCTGTGTGTTTATGTCTATCTCTGTATTTTATTGTGTTCCTGCATAAATCCGAACAGTAGTATCAGAGTGGTCTTCTCTTTCTCTTTTTTTCTTTGCTTTTCCCCAATGCGGTCAAGGTATAAGGAGTTAGGGCTCGATCTAGTTGAACCCTTGCAAGATTAGCCTCGCAAACCCTGACGACCTCCCATGGCGGAAGAAAAGAAAGACGAGGGAGCAAGAGATCATATCAAAATATTTCTCGAGGAGGCCCTCGAGAAACAAAGGAATTAAATAAAATACAGATATAGACATAAACGCAGAGATGCAGCAGAAATAATGCTTCATTTCATTAATATCAAATAACAAAAATATGCTTACACATATATTGGAAATAAACTAGCTAGGGTGTTGGTAGCGTATCTCTAAGAAGAGATGTGATGGCTACAGAACTCTAAAATATGTTACAATGAGATTCAAGGGCCTATTTATTATTGGGAAACAATGGAAAACTTGAAATGTCAAAAACCTAACCCTAGGAGATGAAGCGCCAAAACTGCGGGTCCCGTTTGGGTAAATTGATGTTTCAACTTCCCGGGGACATAACTTTGGCATCCGATATCTGTTTTATGCGCTTAATAGCTCGTTAGAAATATCTATCCGAGGCATACAATTTTCATTGTGAGAAAAATTGATCCATTGAACCATGTTGCTCTCGTTTGTCCCAAAAAATGTCGTTTAGGGCCTCAAAATGGCTCTAGATGTTCAGGACCCGAAAAACTGCTAAAAATAGTAAGTTGTGTTGCAACTTAAAAACTGAAAGAACTAATGGTGGGGGTTAAAATGGAATAGATGGGTGGCCACCAATGTCCACCTGGATCAATAAGGCCCCAAAACGGCTCCGAGAGTGCATGACCTGAAAACTTGCTAAAAATAGTAAGTTGTGCTGAAAGTGAAAAGCTACAAGAATTGATGGTGCGGGTCCAAATGGAATAGGTGGGTGGCCACCGATATCCACCTGGATCAGCACCGGTGCACAGTGTCACACAAATGCATCGAGATCTATAATTGGTATCGGTATTCGTGTAGTGCCCATAGGTCTTAAAAATGCACCGGTGCCTATAAACACATAAATGCCCCAATGTGCAGTATCACACAAATGCACCGAGATTTATAATTGGTATTAGTATTCGTGCAGTTCCCATAGGTCTTACAAATGCACCGGTGTGTATAGACACATAAATGCCCTGGTGTGTAGTATCACACAAACGCACCGATATTTATAATTGGTATCGGTATTCGTGTGGTGCCCATAGGTCGTACAATGGCACCGGTGTGTATAGACACTTAAACGCACCGGTGCGTCGTACCGCACAAACACCTCGATATTTTTAATTGGTTTTTGTATTTGTGTGGTGCCCATAGGCCGTAAAAATGCATCGGTGCGCTTAAGAATAAAAACACACTGGCGTACAGTAACTAACATGCACCGGTTTTCATTTTTTATTTTTTAGAAACATTGACCTGTGACAGTGCAATTATTGTGATTATTTTAAATTTATTATTCATCAAAAGTCGACACATCTTATAACAAAATTCATATTAATTAAATTTTTATTAATGCATTTGAATGTGATGCTTGGATTAATATGTTATATCATATCATAATTATTGTGGTTTTTTAAAATTCATTATTCATCAAAAGTCGACACATATATATCTTATAACAGTATTCATATGAATTAATTTTTTATTCGTGCATTTGAGAACGAAAATGGAGAACGCAATAGCGACAATGGAGAACACAATAGAATAAATTAAAACATATTTTATTATATATATGAATAAGACATTCTTTGTCCTACAAAATGGGATAGTTATTGGTGCCCCTTTTTCTTTCAATTGGGACACTATGTCCATTACATTAAAGAAAATGTCTGATTTCATAGACATATTTCAAAAAATACAATGCCTTGCTTTGATATCCAAACATAGTGATCATCATTCTTCGCTTGAATTGTTTTCACTGCTAGAGCTACTTCCACGACTTGGGTTATTTTCAGGAATGTTTTGTTCACGGTGTTGATTGTTTTCTTCTTCTTCACCTTCCATCTACAAACATAAAAATAAATTTTAATGAGAGTATATACGTTGGTGAGAATAATGAAAATTGCAATATTAAATAATATACATCAATGTAAATCGAAAAGAAATGGCGTACCATTGCAACAATTAACTCATAAACTATACACATTCTTTCAAAACTATGTAACATGCCATCTTTCAAGATTTCATCTGTTGGCGCAGTTCCATACTTTGTTTCCTGCAAGTTTTATACCCCATAACAAATCATATATTTAATCTAAAATATTTTCTTTTCTATTAATTATAGACGGAGCTAAGTAAAACAAGATCGATAGATGCTTACAAATTCCACAATTAAGTTCTGATATGCCAACATATACTCACAACCCATATTTAACCCAATTTCAATCAATTCCTCTACTAGTTCTTCTTTGTATGTTAGCACCTGTTTGAAGACATTCAATGATGATTTTTGTAAAACAACTTAAAAAATACAAAAATAAAATCTAGTTAAGTTGTTATAATGAAGTAAAAATTACTCACAAACTTAGATATCAACCATTTTCTTCCTTGTCTTCCTGTTTTATGTGTTGAATGCGTTCCATTTTCTTTTCTTTTCTTTTCTGCAAGAAAAACTTGAAAATTAATATTTAATGCTAAATTGTTTATTTATTGTACCTAATGATCGAAAAATTCAATTATTACATATTACATTTGAAGCACGTTTTCGTTGAGATGGCTCCTCCCGTGATGCAATTTTGTCCATTTCTTTGACCATCTCCTTGTACACCTTTTTGGACATTCCTACGGGCATATTTCTGATATCAGCTTGTTCATCTTTTGAGATTTTCATAATCTTCCTGAAAATGTAACATGACAATAAACTATTTAATTTTTATATTGATATATGAAAAGTAAATATAATAAAAGTGATATTTATAAATAATTCTAGACAAACATTTAAAGGAATATTACTTTTGCATTCCTTCTTTTTTGTTGTTGTATGTTTTTGTTATTAAAATTCTGACATGTCTCATTGACCAATTCTCTGGAAACTCTTCCTGTAGTTTAGATAAAATTTGGTTCTTGGAATCATTGGATTGGTTTTTGTATTGTAAGTGGAAAGAACATCTATACATTCATTCCACTAGATCCCTCAAACTTTTCTAAAATATTTTCCCCCTTTCGTTAACCTCCAGCACCACTCCAGATGAGCTAAGGAGCAATTCATTTTCATTTGCATGTTCTATTTATTTTCTTTTTTTAGAACAACATTCCTTTTCTCAGTTGTTGTTCCCTGTATAACATTAAACATATGTGAATTAATAGACTGTTTGAAACATTTTATCTAATAATGTTAATTATATTATTAATGAAAATTAAAAAAATAAACTCATATTGGATCGATAGTTTTTTTCATTCACCTGATTCATCCTTTTGCAATTTTTCCATCAAGATTTTACGCTCTTCTAGTCCTAGATCAGAAATAATCTTATCAAGCTTCATCATTTTGTGGCTTTACATGATACACAGTAAACAATACATATTAGTTAAACTTACATATAGTTGAAAACTAATATTTTTTATAAAGAATTTACAAAGAACTTGCCTTTTTTGCTTTTCTTGATGTGTTATCAGTGTTTTTGTTACTTGATCTCTTGTCAGTCATTTCTTTATCAATCTCAAACCTGTACCATATCATTCATTAATACATTTATAAATAAATTGTTAACTTTTGAAGTAAAAGAAAAATCTCAAGAAACCGGTGCGCCATTCATGGTTTAAGCACCAACGTCGGTGCATGGGTGTCTTAAAAACGCACCACACAAACAGTATAATAGACCGTACGATGCTCTATGTCAACAAGGCGCACCGGTATGTCACATGTAAATCACCACACCGATTAATCATGATAAAATAGTAAAAATCATCCAGTGTTAGTTTTTGTAGCATAAACCAGTGCCATATTTTACATATGGTGCACTGATAAAAAAAAATATGTTTTCTAATTTTTTATCACATTACTTTCACTGTGCACTTGCACAATACAGAGCACCGGTGTGCTAGGTTACGTTGGCTGAACCGATGAAAAAAAAATCTTTTTTTTTTTTTTAAATTCATACAAGGGCCGACATGGATTGGGATCCGACTATGCAAATCGTCCCGTCGATTGGATGTCTTAGGTCTATATTTAGCAATACAAACCCTATAAATATAAATTGAAAAGCCCTAATTCTGAAATCACTAAAAGAGGGAGAAGAAAGGGCGGAAACAAAAAGAATGTAAGGTTTGTATTTTTTTTATTTTTTATTTTTTCAAAACAGAACATTCGTGATGCGCCATAATGAAATAGCGCACTGACTGCATATTTTACAAATGGCGCACTAAGAAAATATTTTGTTTTTTTAATTTTTATCACAGTACTTTCGCGGTGCGCTGGGATAATAGAGTGCATCGGTGCACTCATGTACACAGGGCGCACCAATAAAAAAAAAAAAAAAAAAAAATATATATATATATATATATATATATATATATATATATATATATATATATATATATATATATATATATATATATATATTTACATTCTGTAGTCGACATTGATTGGGATCCAACTATGCAATTCGTCCCGTGGGTTGGATGTATTAGGATTATATTTAGAAATATAAACCCTATAAATATAAATTGAAAAGCCCTAATTATGAAATCAGAGAAAGAGGGAGAAGAAAGGGCAGAAACAAAAAGAATGTAAGGTTTGTTTCTAAAATGGATTTTTTTTCGAAACAGCACGTTCACGGTGCGCCATAGTGAAATAGTGCACCGGTGCCATATGTTACATATGGCGCATTGATAAAAAAAAAAAAAAAAATCTTTTTTTCTTTTTAAATTCATTGTACTTTCGCGGTGCATTGTTATAACAGAACGCACTAGTGCATTGCGTTTCGTAAGGCGCACCGAGGAAAAAAAATTAGTTTTTTTTTTAATTCACTCAAGGGCCGACATGGATTGGGATCCGACTATGCAAGTCGTCCCGTGGGTTGGATGTCTTATGACTATAAAAACCCTATAAATCTAAATTGAAAAGCCCTAATTCTGAAATTACATAAAGGGGGAGAAGAAAGGGCAGAAACAAAAACAATCTAGGGTTTATGTTTCTAAAAATGGATTTTTTTTATTTTGTTTCTGAACACTGCAGAAAAGTTAAAAAATGCAAAAAAAGTAAAAAAAACAATAAACTTTGATTTTTTTCTTTTACTGCATAAAAAAAAACTACAAAAAAAGTTTTAAAAAAAAAAACAATAAACTTTGATTTTTTCTTTTACTGTAGAAAAAGTAAAAAAAAGCAATAAACTTTACTCACATCGTTTGAAAATTCTATGGTACAGGATTTGAATAACCAGAGGTTTGGAATTTTTATTGTCTGAATACTTCTGTTTGAACGTATTTCCCCACTCCATAGTGCTCTCGTGCTCTGTTTGCTCCAGGTACGTATCCTGCAAATCTCTGGCTGAAATTTTTTGCAAAAATAGTGAAATAATGAAAAGTGTTTAGTATTTAAAGAAATGTTTTAAGAAATTAGATTTTCGAAAATATTTTGCCGCTCATTTTTCAATTTACTGCTTTTTTTCAATTAACGAAAATAGAGTTGTGCTTTTTTTATTTGCGGTTATTCGTCATCGATGCATCCCTTAATCGAACCGCACTAGTGCATCTGTGTATAACATGGCACTGGTGCGCATTACAAAAAACGCACCAGTGTAGTGATCTGTACATTACGCACCGAAATTACATTTAGGTGTGTGCACCAAAATATTTTTGTTTTGCTCAAATGCGGGGAGAAAATATGATAATTATATGGAATGGACAATTCTTCAAAATCCAACTCGTTCCATAATATTTCTCAAAGTCTATCGTGGATTTCTTCCTATCCATCTCGAGACGTAATATTTACTTCAGTTTTTATTTATATTTTCACTATCTAATTGAATTTATGTTTTTTATCCCTGCAGTCAATCATGCACAACTTAATTAAATTTATAATATATACAAATTTGCAAGTTCATGCAGATTCAGCATCGAGTTCAGATGCACAAAATATTCAAACGTCGTCTGCTCCAAAACGTCGAAAGTTCTTATCAAGAGCTGCATACTGCAAGGTGCATTTGGTAGATGAAAATGGATAGCTGCTTCACCCTGCCAATTGTAACAAAATTGCATCTTCCAGCCACAATCCCGGGACAATGATGGTAATTATAATTATAATTGTTCGGTATATATATTGATTAATATGTAATTATTTCAACGTCAAACCAATCTATAATCATGCAATATTGTCAATGTGGTTACTAATTAATATCATATTTTTTGTACTAATCATGTTCAAAAAAAAAAATTAATTATTAGGGTTTTAGTGATGATGAACGACCTACATACCATCTTTCGTTGCACCCCACGATAATGTCAAATTGAGAGAAGACTAAATTAATGGAAAAAATCGGAGAGGAGCGATACCAAGAATGGTTGAATCAACCACCGATTCAATTACCGCTACGTCCAGATTCACCAATTAGGAATGACTACAACAATAGAAGTTCTTCACAAGCTGGCAATGGAGGAAATCAAATAAAGGTTGGCATGGATGATTACTTAAGTGATACGACTGCCATGGAGATAATGTTGTTAGATACATTCGAAAATGATGATCAGCTAGGGGATGATGCTCATATCACTGACACCTTTTTCGAAAGCCTTAAATTTTCTTCCACCACCTCTCTCTTTGGACCTGGCAGTCAGTCAAAGTCTACCCAATTAGGGATAGATTGTTGAGATTGTTTGTATGTTTGAGAATGAACTGTTGACGAGTTTCATGGACTTACAAGTTCATCTTCTAATCCACCTATTAGATGAGGTTGAATTAGTTGGGATGGTTTCTTGTCATTGGATGTTCTTCTTAGAGAGGTACATGAAGAAATTGTAAGGTTTTGTTTGACAAAGGTCAAAACTTGAGGGGTCTATGGTAGAGGGGTACATATCGTATGAGTCTTTCTATTATGCCAGTGAGTACATCAAGCAGATCGACAACAGTCTAGGTGCGGTGATTTGGGACGATGAAAGGGATGAAGACAAAAGAGTAGGGGAGTTGCTCCAAACGAGTGGAAAAAAGCGTTTGATAAAGAGTAAACGACTTATAATTTTTCAAATTTACAAAAAGTAATTAATATTCATGTTGAACTTCGATATAATGTATATTTTGATCTCTAAGTACTATATAATGTTGGTTTGATTTCATCAGTGAATGCATAAATTGAAGCAATCAATAAATTCGTTCTTTACAATTCTGAAGCGACACAACCGTGGGTCGCATTGTACGAACAAAAGAGGATGAAATGGGATAGTGACAAGAAAGAATTTATACAGTTGAATGGTAGAAGTGTGCCTTATCCTGATCATTTAAAATAAAATATGCCAAAAATATGCCCCAACAATTTGGTTGTTGACCAAGTCAGAGAGAAATATGGTGCTACCGGTCGTTACCCGCGTGTTGAAGAGGATGCGCTAAATGTAGGGATTGGGTGCAGCAACTCGGTAATAATTTTTTTAATTTATATGTAAATTTTAAACTTATATTAAGACATCTACATTTCATATTTTAACTGTTGGGTTATTATAAAACACATGACACTATGATTTTTTTAACTTTTAATAATAGGTGCATTTCCCATCTATGTGGGCATATGGACACCATTTTCGCACAGAAAATGTCGATGCTGGAAGCATCACACAAGACTGTGGAGTGGAAGTCGAGTTCGATCAATCTAGTCGATCTAGCCACCATGATCAAAACCTAGTACGAGGGACGTTAGGTTACATCAGAAATATACAAAAGATCATTGAAGTGGATTTCTCTTCTTTCCAATGTGTTATTTTTAGGTGGAAGTGGTGGGACACCTTTGATCAGAATAATGTAAAGGAAGATCGTGATAGTCGGTTGATATGTATCAACTCTAGAAAGATGTGGGATGAAGCTAAGGAGCCCTATGTTTTCCCTAAACACTGCAACCAGGTGTTTTTTTACCCAGATGTGTTGGATAGGGATTGGTGGTTCGTATTGACACATGACCCTAGATCAAAACATATTTTTGAGAACAATAGTGTTATCATGCCATGGGAGCTAGAAGATAATGAAGGTGATCATGAGAATGGAGAGTGATATGGTACATGTGTTATTTCATCAATATTTATACTTTTTAAGATGGGTTTTTTGAAACATTATAATATGTATTTTGAATAAATTGGTAATTTGCATTGTGTTAATGTTAAAATCAATAATTCACTTGATAATTTGCAATTATGTTGATCTCAAAAACAATGGCTAACTGTATAAATTAGTTTTTTTTTTTTTGTATCTAAGATCATAATAAAATTATGATAATTCTAAAGGACATGAATTTATTTGCATTATTTTCTAAACTTTATTATGTTACAATAAATCATATTATTCTAGATTTATTATTTTACAATTATTTAAAATTTACAAATTTAAAAATTTAAAATTTTAATAAATTCATTTCACATTAATACAATTAAAATTTTACAAATATTTTACGTACAATTACAATTACAATTACAATTCCAAATTTACAATTTCACATACAATTACAATTACAATTTTAGAATTTTACATTCAATTACAATCAATTCACAGTAATACAATTAAAATTTTACAAATATTTTACATACAATTAGAATTACAATTACAATTATAATTTTACAATTTCATGTACAATTACAATTACAATTTTAGAATTTTACATATATACAATTACAATTTTACAAATTAAAAAATTACAATTACAATTACAATTTTACAAATTTACATATATACCATTACAATTACAATTTTAGAATTTCACATTCAATATATTAGAATTACAAATATTACAATTTTACAATATCATGATAATTTAGAATTAAATTAATTAATAAACATCAGGTTCATGATAACCATCGTACAAACATCATATTTGACTCAAAAACACATTCAAAATCGCTAACATCATCGTGATCGTGATCATCTAACAAAACACAATTAACATTATATATTAACATCATCACAACACAAACATCAAATATACATCTCATGTTAAATAACTCATGCTATCATCACATACACATCTATCTGCAAGTTGCACATTAAATGAACATATCTAACATGACCTAACAATATACACATCATGATGATCACCAACATGTAAATTAAGTACAACTACAACATGAACATAAAATACATGGACCATATATATATAATTGAATAATGTTAAAAATATACAACTGTAATATAAATGTCATGGATCAGCTGGTGGTAGTACAACATCAATATCAGTACTAGTGGAGGCATGCTCAGTCAATGGTGTAGCCTCGACGGTCGATGGTCCAGCCTGCTCATGATCATGAGTACTAATGGATTATGTAGGCTATTGACTAGACGTGGCCGATGGTCCAGCCTTATCTCCATGATGACTGATGCTGGATGCTAGTGGAGGCTCATGCTCATTTGAATCGGCGAGAGGTGAATTACCATGAGATGAAGAGTCACTGCTCGTGGACTGTCCATCACCTGTTGTGTCTCGACCACGCCTATAACATTCAACAGTCCTCGTTAGTCACGTAAAATCTATCGTAACTCCTACGACATGCCGCATCAGGCTATACATTTCACGTGGCATGCCTCTCCACATCTGTAATAGCCTATCATCGGCCTCTATGTCTCTGTAATGGGAAGGCATGATGCCCGCCTCAACAATCAATGCAGTGAGTTGGTCGCCCAACTCCATCCGGTATCTAGCATCAAGTCGACCGCGACTAGCACCAGCCTCTTGATGATCCTCGACATCTGGCATGCCCTGATCATCATCAGGATCCACACCAATATCATGTGGTACTAGTGCCGGCATCTTCTCACCATCAAAAGAGCCAATTTCTGCAAAATATATACAAGTAAACAACAATAATTAGACAATTTCATTACACAATTTAATAAAAACAAGTTGAAGAACATGCTAGAATAAATTTAAATATATAAAACAGTAATATTACCTCTATCATCTGGTAGCTCATCAGTTTTGAAGAGGATGTTGGCACACCCTCGCCAATCCAAACCTGCATAAGGATAGGGGACCATAACGAAGGGATGCTCATCAACACTGGCTAGCAACTCCAATGCATCCTGCGATATCCTCGCAAAAAACTCAGTGTCGCCTCTCTTGGGCATCATCTGCCCCCACATGTGCATACGTGCCTCAAGCATCTTCTTACGAGGCTACCGAAGAAAAGTAGGCCTTGTCTCTGGAAACATCTCAAAAAATTGATATAAAATCTTTGAATAAAAAGGGAAGTTCACCCTCCCTTGTGCATGAGCATGACATCTATCTAAGGTTGTACAGAACTGCCGCAAAAAAATGGCAGACCACCTGACAAGTCGTAGCTCCTGTACTAAAGAATCAACATAATATATAAGTGGGCAACTAATGTGTTTCCCGTCACTAGTGTTGTGCGAAATGGTCGAAATGATAAGTGAGAGACACTGCACCTCCTCCCTACCAAATGCACCAATACGTAACTGACCTCCAGCAATCCGAAACTCTGCAGGAGAGAGTAAATTTTCTCTAATGTATATCTGGGAGTAAACTAGCTGACTCCCTGCTACACAACCAGCTGGAACCTCTAGGAATGAGGGAAAATCCACCCCTCTCCTCGATAGCCCTGTAATGAAGTATATATCCTCCTCAGTGGGCGTGTACCACTGGTTGATACCAACTCGGGTAAAAATAAAATTGCTGGGCATTCCACCTTCAGATAAGATGTCTTAAAAAAAAACTATGGCCCTTTAGGGAAGTAGCCTCCTCATAGAACTTGAGGAGGCCTAGCTGCCTTAGGAGCCCCTGCGTAGCTGCTATAATAGGGCGAGGGTACACATCTCTCTCCCTCTCTTGTGCCTCCCACAGGAAAACCATTTTATATTGCTCTACCTGTTCTTGTTGTTGTTCCCCCTCTTCTCTCCTTTCACGTCTCTGAATGATTGACATATTAAACACAATTTTTTTATTAAATGAGACATGTATTTAGAAATATAGATATATAATTTTTTTTAAAACAAAATAACAAAACAGTCGATGCGCCACAAACACAGTCACGCACCGGTTCTGGTGCATCTTTCTATGGAGCGCACCAGCCTCGGTGCACCTAATAAGATTAAGCACCCTGTGGATGGTGCTCCAAGAGAATTTATAGCGCACAGTTGACTATGTACAGTGTCAGGAGGGTGGTGCGCTAACGAAACTCTACGCCTCGGGGCATATAGTTAAGTCAGCAGATCGACCTCCTTCCATCGTGACATAGTCAACGGTGCCGCACCGTTGACCCAGGCGAAATATGGACGTGCGCTGACAAAAATAACCATCCCGGGGCTACTATTTTTTTCAACGCACCGCGTCGCAGCTATTCTAATAGGTCAACGGTGCGACCGGATAACCGACCGCACCAAAAAAAAAAAAAAAATATTAAAATAACATGGTGTGCCTTCGGTACCGCCCCAGAACTGGTGTGGATATTGTTAGCACTGGTTTACCAGGCCGCGCCATTGATAATGTGGAATAGCGGCAACACGGTGCATTGATAACATGACCAGCCCTGGGGCGAATACTTTAGTCAATGCACCGTTTTGCCGCTATTCCACATCGTCAACGGTGCTGCCTAGTAAATGACCGCACTGCACTTCTTAAAAAATTTTAAAATAACATGGTGCACCTATCGATACCACCCCAGAACCAGTGCAGATACCGTTAGCATCGATGACAATGCAACCTGTAAATTTACAGGCAACACTGTAAACCGATGCAGGTCAAACGGCTCGAGCGCACCGCGCGACAAAAAAAAAAAAAAAAAAAAAAAAAAAAAAAAAAAAACTTTTAAATGGTTAATTTTAAGGTTATTTGAAATCCTTATCTGCTAAAAGGCTTAATTATGGAAAAATAAGGAAAATACCTATACATTTGCTCGTCGAGGAGGCATATTGGCTATAGAATTTGCAAAAGAAAATTTTTCCACCGTTTTGCAAAAATCAAGCTGGAGATTGGTGGGCAATGCATACTAGTAGTGTGTGTAATGAGTGCAATGGGAGCACTGATGTCAAGACAGCTCAGACAAGGATAAATTGCATCGGTGCTTGAGAGCTCTGTAGCACTGAAAAAAGTGAAAAATGCAATTTTTTGGCCGTAATTTTTTTTTATTTAACCCTGTTCCGGTGTGCGGGATTTTATAGGCACACTGATGCGTTTTCTTCCTTCCACACCGGGCGGTTTTTGTTTCGCACGCTTTTTATGAGGCACTGGTGTGGACAGTTTGTAAAGCACCAGTGCGCTACAGTGATACAATGCACCAGGAGGGTGTGTACGGAGCGCACAATGTCCGGTGTGCCAATGTTTTGTGCGATTTTTTGGCCATAATTTTTTATTATTTAACCCCCTCCTGGTGCGCCAGGATTTATGGACGTACCGGTGCATTTCGTCATTCCGCACTGGGCGGTTTCTGTATTCGCACACTTTTTTATGAGGCACCGGCGCAGATGATCTGTAATGCACCGGGGCGCTACAGTAATAAAACGCACCGGGCGGGTGTGTACGGAACGCACGGTGTCTAGTGTGCCAATGTTTTCTGCGGTTTTTTGGCCATAATTTATTTTTATTTAACCCTTTTTTGGTGTGCGGGGTTTATGGGCGCACCGACGCATTTTTTTTATTCCGCACCAGGCGGTTTCTGTTTTCGCACACTTTTTATGAGGCACCGATGCAAATTCTCTGTAAAGCACAGGGGCGCTACGATAATAAAATGCACCGGGCGGGTGTGTACAGAGCGCACGGTGTCTGATGTGCCAATTTTTTGTGCCGTTTTTTGGCGGTAATTTTTTTTTTTTTAACCTTGTTCTGGTGCGCGGTGTTTATGGGCGCACCGGTGCGTTTTGGTCATTCCACACCAGGCGGTTTCTATTTTTGCGTGCTTTTTATGAGGCACCGATGCGGATGTGTTGCAAATTATCGGTGCACTACAAAAATGAAATGCACTGGGTGGGTTTGTATGGAGTGCACGTTTTCCGGTGTGCCAATGTTTTTTGCACACCGGTGCTTTCTCGTGTTGAACACACCGGTGCGTTTTAGAGTGATAAGCACACCATACGAAATACATACGCAAACACCTCCACCCGCCAAACTCCTCTAGTAACCTCTGCTAGAAACAGATGTCTAGGGTATTTTTATAAGGGGTTCCTCAAAAACATCCACTAGAGGATATTTTCCTTGTAGTGGCCAAAGGATAGATTGTATTGAAGGACTGAATGTACTGATATATCTCTTAATAAATAATATTGTTTTGGATAACCTGGACTTTTATGTGATTTTCTGTATTGATTATCTGATCTGAATCTGTTATTTTATTGTGTATTTACTTATGTTAATTGTTAAATGCATCTGTGTGTGACTATCAGTTGATGTTAGATGAATAGATCTGATTGAAGTATACTTGATTACTGTGCACAAATATATATTGAAGTATTCTCTGATAATCTGTGAAGGGTTCGATCTGTTGATGTGCGCATATGTTATATTATCTGTTATAAGTCTGTTTAGGGCCACTACATCAAAAATTTCCTCAGGGTGTGGAAACCTGGTTGAAGAACCCCCCCCCCATACTGCTTCGGTTGAGACTTTGATCTACGCAAGCAGGTCACTGCCAAAAGGGTGAGTAGTTGGAGGGTTTTGTTGGTTGCATAATAACTCCGAACCTCGGTCAGGACCCCTCAAGCCAACATTTCGATATAAAAAAAAAATTGATTTTTGTTTTCACGGCTTGTGTTGTCTAATATTAGATACAGAACTTCAGTAAGAATACCATACCAATGAGAAACTACATCATGGATTATATTTATGGTCAGATTTTCATCATTATGAATATTTGGATATGTGAAGTAAACCCTTGGCAACATCTTCCCATTAAATACCATACAACCAACTAAGTGAAACTAAATAAAATTTTCCTCCTATAAATTTTTTAGTGTGCAGACAAAATGTGGCAGAAGTTTTTTCTTTTGGTCCATACCATCAATTATCAAACCCAAATATTTATTTGGATTATCATAACACTTCTTTCGATGTTTATACAATTTTTTTCTATCACTTATCTGTTCATTGTGATGCTCTTGAAGTGCTTTGACAACGGAATCTATACACAAAATAAAAGAAACATATTAATAAATATATTTTCATAGTTGATAACTATCCAATTTTTAAAGATAATGTTATGAACGCATACCTCTTTCTACCCCTTGACATTTATCCCTTTTTTATTTAAGAGAAGCAAATGTATTGCAAACCCCCATCCTTGTCTTCTGAGGAATACGAACATTGTTGAATTTGTTCTTCCATATCCTTGTAAATATGAATATGTAATAAAATTACAAACTCCTTTAGTACCTTCTGCATATTCTTTGTATAAGGTATATATTTCTCATCTCAAGAAAGTATCTAGAATATGTATTGTGTCTTTATTTCACACACACTCTCCATGTTTTGAAAATAATTATTTCGTCCATGAAATTGCATTATTTTCTAACAGCCCAACCTCTCGCCTATAACATACTTCTGAATAATATCTAGGATCATTTTCCAATCTTTCTTGGATTCTTGACAAACAAAAATTACCAATTGAATGCAACATTTTGAAAGCCTTTCTGTAGCGCAATACATTCCTAATATGATAATCATAACCTGCTAGTGTATATTACATGCAACCCACTAAATAAGAATTTACGTGATTTTATTCATTAACAAATATTTTTCCTTTTCTCCAAGGCAAACTTGAAATCCATACGTTTCAAGCAATCCTTTTAACAACATTCACTTGAAATCATATCATCAATAGAAATTTTGCTTATGAGATATGTTTTCCTAAGCCTTGTATAACTGGAATATTTTGGATTGACATGAAAATGTCTACTCCTACGCCTAGATACAATATTTTCTTGCAACAGCTTCATCATTCCATTATCCTTTGTAGAACCATTTTCATCACCATTAGGAGGAATATTATCCTCATTGTGATAATTTTGAACATAGTTAGGAAATTCATCATCATCGTTGCTTAGAAAATATTCATTACCATCCTCACTTGAAGAAAATACTTCACTACCATCATCTACGCTTTTGAAACCTTGAATCGGACGAAATTTTTCACCATCTTCATCCATGCATTTAAAATCTTCCCTTGGAGGTTTCAATTCTTCATCACCATGAGTGCCTTGGAAATGCTCACTTAGAGTAAATGCATTATTCATATATGTGCCTCTAAAATTATCGTTTGTAATAAACTCTTCACCCTCCCCTTCATAACTGGTGCTCTCATAATCCTTAAGATTAGGACTGATTGGAAAATATGACTCTCTATTTATAGTCAAATTATCATTTGCAGGAAATTCTTCATCCTCCCCTTCATCAATGGTGGTCTCATAATTCTTAGGATTAGGACTACATGGAAACATTGAATCTATATTTAATGGAAATTCTTCAACATCCCCTTCCTCAGTGTCACTTTCATAATCCTTAGGATTAGGAATAAGTGGAAGCTTTGAATCTCTATTCACTACAGATTCTTCATCCTCCCCCTTCCCTTCCTCACTCGTGCTCTCATAATCTTTAGGACTTGGACTAAGTGGATGCTTTGAATCTCTATTTATTGGAAAGTCTTCATCCCCCCCTTCATCAGTGGTTCTCTTGTAATCTTTAGGATTAAGACGAAGTGGCAAATTTGACTCTCGAAATTCTTCATCCCCCCCTTCATTAGTGGTTCTCTCATAATCCTTAGGATTAGGACTAAGTGGAAATTTTGACTCTGGAATTCCTTCATCATGCCATTCATCACTAGTGCTCTCATAATCCTTAGGATTAGGACTAAGTTGAATAATTGACTCTCGATTTATAGAAATTTATTTTTGCTTCCCTTCATCAATATTGTTCTCATCATCCTTAGGATTACGACCAAGTGGAAAATTTGACTCTCTGTTCATAGTGAACAAATTCCTGTTATATTCATCAATATGAATAGATTTGTTGCGTGACGAAGATGTTGATGTTGCAGAAAGGAAAACTTCACTATCAGAAGAATTTGTGACTTTAAAATAGAAGATGTTGAATGATACAAATGCACTTTCTCCTGATGAAAATATATAGCGTAAAAACTAAACATTTCCCTCCAAAAGTCCCCCCCAAAAAATTTTGCTAAAAAATTTCCTTCCAAAGTTTCCCCCCAAAAACTTTTGCTAAAATTTTTCCCTCCAAAAATTTCGTTTGAAATATTTCCTTCCAAAATTTTCGTCTAAAATGTATTTGAAAACATTTTACTAAACTGTTGGTCTTGAAAATTTTCACCCTGCTTTCTATTCAAAATATCCACAAAAATATTCCTTTAATGCACTCCTTCAAAACTAGAGTAATTTTTTTATTTAAATTATTGAACATTGACTATGTAACTAAATTAATTTTTGTAATTTATATTTTATTTTTTAGCCAACATTGAATAAAAGTTAATCTAAACCTATAATATTAACTACATATTAATTTTATTAATTTTATTAATTTTAATTTTAATCCCACATTCGAGAAACGCTAAAGCAATCCCACAATATTTTCTATATAATAACATCATTGTTTCTGTTTGTCACATCACATCCAGTCTTCTAGGTTTTTTTAAAACGCTTGGATCAATTTTGCGAAGGCATTGCATTAGCATCGATAACACATTGAACGGGAATTTTTCGCATTTGAAAGGTTAGTTTTCCTTCTATTTTTACCATTTAAAGATGAATTTGGGGAAATTTTGTTCTTTTGTAATTTTTATTATCCAAAACTCTTTTTTGTTACTGTTTTTCTTTTTTTTTCTTTTTGCAATATCATATTTTATGGGAAAAACCACATAAAAACCCTATTTTGTTATATTTTTATAGTGAAGAAGACGAAAAAAACTCAAATTTGTAAGGTTTTTAGGACAAAATATATATATATATTTCTTAGGGCTACTGGGAGGGGGGTCGATTCTGGGAATCGACCCCCTGCCACAGCAGGCCCATCCACCAGCCTCCGACCCTTAGCTTGGTGGGGGGGGGGGTCGATTCCAAGGATTGACCCCCTCACCCAGCCAGGGGTCGGAGGTAGGCAGGCGGGGTTGTCGTGTAAGAAGAATAAATCAAATGTTGGTCAACCGGTAAAAATTATGGGCAATGGTGAAGAACAAAGAGAAACCTCTAAAGGTAGTAGAGAAATCATAACACCAAGTGCTGAGTTAGAAGATAGAATTATTAAACAAAACAAAATGTCATTAGATATCAATTGAAGAAGAATAAATTAATTAATGGTGGCCAAACATTTCAGCTTAATGTCAGTCAATTCTATAGGCTAGATGAAAGACAATCTCAATATCAAATTAGAAAGGCACATCACCTACATGTCCATATACGCATGTGGTGGATTATGTGGTTCCTGTTGATCCAAATCAAGTTCCCAAAATACACGCATTTGAGAGGAAGTGATGTTTTGAATATAAATATTATGTAATTGGAGGGATTACCATTCAATAGAGGCTAAAATACAATTGATTGAGGAATATCCCAATAACTCTCCTTTTGAAATAGTGAGATGCATCATTTACGTTGGTTTAAAAGAAACAGAAGAAAAGTTATTGGCATTGGATCATAATGCAGATAACGAGTATAGAATGTTTATGACTTTCATCCAAAGGGTCATATTTATTCATAATGAATTTGTAGAAAAATGTGGTGGGGATAAGACAAAAGTCAGTCTAAGCTTTCGGAAGGAATGTTTAATGGAAACAAGAAAAGTAAATTCACATTTATTCAAAGGCATGGATAACATTTTTCAGTTGCCATTTAGAACTGGGAAGATATGGGAATTGATTCATGAAATTTTTTAGCGGTGGGAGAATATTTCCATAAAAAATAGAAGGTTAAAAGGTGTAAACCCATAATATGTACCAACAGTAAGATAGGTCCTGAAATGTAGCAATTTTCAAATGATATGACTATCACACCTTGGAGGAAAATGCGAGTGAAGGATGAGAAACTAGTCAAATCAATAATATGTCATGTGAATTCAGATGAATTATTAATGGATGAAATGTGTGCAAAATTTCAAAAGTTTGTTGAATTGTTTTTATTTTTTCTTTGATTATAATTTTGTTTAAATATAACATATTGTTGTTGATATAATTTGTTATGCATATCACTATATTAACAAATTTTACTTTATTTATTCAGACAGAAGATTTATATGAAAATACAAGAACATATGGTTAAAACATATGTTGTGCACAACTACCTAGAATCAAGTTCTATAGCAACACTAAAATATTTTTATCTTGCATTCAAAAAGGTATATTGATTTATATATTCAATTTAATTCATATGTAAATAATTTTATTTTATTACTTATACATACATATTTTTTATGTCATTAAAAATGTTGAAGAAGTATGCAAATGGAGTACAAATACTTTCAAAAGATTTATTGAAAAAATTAAGTTGGAAATGATGAGAAAGCAGCGTCTTAGGAATGTTGAACTTGATCCCACTCTTACTCATTTCATTTGGAATGGGATCGAAACTATCCACTATCAAATAATACTAGGTGATAGTGAATACATTGCAAAACTCATACCTAAAAAGGAATATTCCCTAGTTATTGCATATATTCCTCATGGTTTCAATTTCCTAGATATTGGATATGATAGTCAACCTTATACTTATCAAGCTTTTAGTAAAGTGGTTACAGGATTTCAAGAAGTCACAACATCACCACTTTATAGATTTGTGACATTTCATTCAGACATACAATTTGCAATGGTATTAACAGCTTCAAGGGAAAAACAAACTCAGGGATGCAAATTACATGGTAAGGCATTGAAATTGTATGTTGATTAATGTTAAAATAAATTATTTATGTACAAGTTAATTGAACTTTTACTATGTCATGTTACAGGTAGAAGTATAATCTTGTTTCTTCCGAATAGTGGCCTATTATAAATGAATGTGTGTTCATCCATATTGAATGTTGGAAAAAATATGATAGCTATAAGCCTATTCTTCTGAATCGAGAAGATGGAAAGTGTCATAGTCAAGTACTGGTTCATGATGATGTCGTAATAAAACTAACATATGAGGATAAAGATGCAAAAGGAGAGATAGTTAACATTTATCAAAAACCACAAGCATTGATTAACTATACTGTAGATTTATGTTCAAGTGAAGGAGATTGGGTTTTGGAGTTATTCTCAGGTTCAGGTAAGTTTTATTATATAATATTGAACTTTAATATTTTATTTTTTAGTTTTTATGTGTTTACACTAATTAATTATTTCTTGTGTGCTTGATGATTAGGTACAACACTAGCATGTTGCCTACAAAAAGAAATAAATTGCATTGTCATTGAAAAAGACTGATAACAGTTGGAAAAGGACACTTTGGAAGATTTGCAGACATCAAAGATCCCTTAGAAGAGGACAATGACCAAATTGAAACAGAAAATGTTGTGGAAGAAGACATTAATGAAGGTCTAGAAGATGTTGAACATGGATTAGTTTATATTATTGATTAACTTTAAGTTATGCTTGCAAATAAAGCTCAATTTTGAGAGTTATTCATTATTTTTACTTGTAATGTTTAGACTTCGACATTTTATGAGAAGAATCATTATTTTTTGGAAAATAATTGTGATTACTATTAATTTTTGACATAAAATTCATAAAAAATATTATTTTTTTAAGGTTTTTTGTTGCTATAAAAATTCTTTATTTAACATGTTATTTTTAACAAAAAGTCTCAAAATGTGTATTTTTTTCATTGTATTTATATTGAAAATGTATATTTTTTTGACATATGTTTAAAAATATTGGGTTTTTAATGACAATTATTTGATGTGCATTGAAATATTAATTAACAATGCATAAATATATAGAAAATCCGAACTTTAAAATATTGACCCTTTTTTTATTTTTTTTACTATGCGAAAATTTGAAGATTTCATTACAAAAAAATTGAAAAGAAAATTTTTAAAAACACAAATACATATAAATACACTTAAAAATAAATATCTCAGGGAAGAAGAAGACATTAGAAAATGTAAAGGGGCAAAATAAACCCTCTAAAAAAAGGGTGGATGGAAGCATCTTCTAGTTTAGACATTTTATCAATGATTTGTTAGAGTTGTTGATTTTCCATTTTCTCCTTTGATCTAGCATGTTTCAATTGTCATTGAGATTTCACCTTCTTCTAGTTCGTTTTCAAGGGTCACATATTGATTCCCAGATTAAGTGCATATGCCACCTACACCAAAAGACAAATTTTTATTTTCATGTTGCTTACAAGGTTGGGGGAGGGGGATTTGGGACCCCTCCCCATCCACATTTATGGATTTGTTTATTTTGTACTTTTCTCTTATTTTTAGACTGTTATTTTCCCCCTTCTTCCTATTGTTTCTTATTTTCCTTAGATTTGGGGTAGTTTCTGGTAAAATTCCCATGTTCATGGCATTGCTTGCACTTGAAATGGATTTTATTATAATCCATTGGTTAGATGAAATTCTAGTTATCCAGTGTCAGTGGGATTGCTTATGGAAGGCCCTTTTCTAAATCCCCTTCCATAGAGTATCATCATCTTAGAAATGAAGAGATAAATATGGAAACTTAATCCACAATAGAAGAGTTGAAGGCACACCATTCTCAGGGTTGAAATCCAAATTCCATTGATCCAAATACAAACTCTAGGCTTCCATGAAATATGGGCCATTTCTGAAGATGAGATTTGGATCCTCCCTTTTTTCAAATAGAAAGGATAAAAAACCTTTCCCACAGAAAGTATAGCCAATATCTCCCTTAGTTAGGGGCACTAAATTCCTGTCAACCCATTGCCTTAGGGTCTTTGGGGATGGCCAAATCCCCATAAATTTCCAACCAAACCCTGATCTACAATACCATTGGCCATGGATCTTGATTTTAGGATTACGTTGCACTTTTGATATGTTATCCAGATTCTTGAAAATTTTCTTAATATTTTCTTTTAGGATTTTTAGACCATCACTTAACAAAGCGTTGAAAGTAATTTCATTAGGAAAATGATGGGATAGGTTAGGAGGCAATGGGGGCAACCAAAAGCCAAATGTGTCTTCCCAATTTCATGTTTAGAGCCTTGTAGCAGAGGTTAAGATGAGTGATTAAACCCCACCCTCCTACCATATCCCTTTAAAATATGTAGCGTAACTATAATTATCTTAACCAAATTATGAAATCATTATTATAATATAACTAAACTTTAATAGTACTATTAATGTATGTCAATTTGCCAATATAAATATACACAAGATATATTTCCTTTGATTAAGTGTATCACTTTGTTGATTTAATTACATAAAATATATATTGTTTCAACCTTTACCGGTTGTGTGTGAAAGAAGGGGATGAATGAAAGAGAAAATAAACAGTTACAATTAAGGTGGTATTTTTACTTAATCATATCAACCAAACTAATAATGTCAAATAAATATCACATCCTTACGGCACAATATAGTAAAGAGGAGTAGAGATGGTGAAAGAAACGTATAAAATTATAGGTCAAGAGGAACAATGGTTCATATTCCATTGGTCCAAGCATGTGTTGGTGTTTATGATGCATTATTTATAAGTGTGAAGTTTCAAACTCTTACCAGAGTTGTAATAGCAAATGTTTTACTATGAAATGTTTGACAAATTCAATGTGTCTAGATTTTTAGAGTTTTAGTGGCAAGGATTCCACAAGCCAAATTTTATGCTTAAATATTATTAAGCTCAATTTGTTAAAGGTGTAAATTTTATTAATCTCAAGGAAAATACAATTAAGAATAACATCATTTTTTTTTAAGAGTGCATTTGGGGTCGTAAAGGGTAAATATTTTTTTATATAAGTTTGTGCTCAAAAAAAATTGGAGGGTACATCCATGCAAACCATCTATTCCATGGATCCCATAATATTAACTATTCTCTTATAATATTCAAAGACCTATCTTAACTTGTCTTTCTTTTTAATCATCAAAACCTTGTAACTAGTTGTGCTTCCAATTCATTAACTTATTATTAAAGTTGTGCATTGAAAGGATCTAACTCAACCCTTTGTCAAGCAAGTAAAGGCAATTTCGAAGTCAATGTTCCCTACCCTTGTTTCTTATAGCCACCATATTACCCATCCCCAAGTGAACCCAGTGAATAATGGCCACCATCCACCAAAGAATTCATCCATTAGCCCTTATAGGGAGACATCGAATTCCAAACCCTTGCAACAACTTTTGACACTATGAAACTCAAGAATGAATTTAAAGAAGATTGAGCATCATACTTGTTATCCACACCAATCATCATACATAAATACAATTATCTCCAATAGAAGAGAGCAATACCACATGGGAGTTGGCATACATTGAATGGTTATAACTCTATAGGTAGGGTTTTACCCTTTGCATGATGCTTCTCTAGAACTTGTTAAGAAAGTAGTGCCCTAAAGGATGGCCCCCTTTTAGAGGTTATTTCTCCCCAATGTACATGAATTGGATAGGTTAGAGGCAGTGATTTGGGAGTTAAAGAGTGATTAATATCTAGGCCTTAGTATTTTTACAATGGAATTCTAGACATTGTAACATTTGATTTCCTTCCATATTTAAATGGCATAGTATAACTCTTCTATGTTTGGATTTTTTCACTGGAATTTGAGGATACAGTTTTGGGTGAAAATGTGGCTTTTTATTCTTCAAATGTGTTTTTGAATTAATATATGGATTTAGGACCTTGAAAACCCCCTAGAGCACTCAAGTTTTCAAATTTCATAGCTCAAACTTGTGATTTCAAAAAATCACTACTGGATTTCGAGCAAAATTTATTGAAAAATATGCTTGGAAAAGGGACAAAAGATAAGAGTCAGGCTACATACTTTAAAGGGATATGGTAGGAGGGTGGGGTTTAATCATTCTTCTTAACCTCTGCTACAAGGCTCTAAACAAAAGATTGAGAAGGCACATTTGGCTTTTGGTTGCCCACATAATTTACAAGGAACACATTGGTTTTATTAAGGGCGTCATTTTTCTTGATATGCTCATCTTTTATTAGAATGACTAGGTTTGGAATAACAAATTGGTCAAAATGAATTAAAAATTTATTTTGATAAAGTGAATAAAAAAATTGAATGATAATTCAATCTTACATTGTTGTAGTTGTTGGGTTTTGGCTTTTTTTCTAAAATAGGAAATGATCACACTCTTTTCTCAATTATCAACTCAAGTTAATATGAAGGGTGTATTGTTTAAGTCTATTAAGTAGTAACACTTTATTCGACAAGGATGCCTTCTTGGTTTGTATTTGTACATAATTGCAGTGGATGTCCTTGGCTATTTTTTGAACATTGCTCAATTACAAGGAAAAATTATAGGTATTTCTTTGCCTATTGGTAACCAACTTCTAAATTTATTTTTTTCATAAGGATTCTATCTTAACCCTTGAATTGGCTCAAATATTTTTGGGGGGGTTTTCTTATCTCTGGACACTTTTGCAGAAGCAACAAGATTCATTGGTGAGGAGAAAACAAAGGCCTTTCTCATGGGTCGAGATGATCCCTTCATTAGTTGGAATAAGTGAAAGTTAATTAAGCTCAGTGAGATCATTCACCATTTGGGAATTATTTTGGTGTGCTCTTTGCTCTTGCAAATAAATGGACGTGGATCATCGGAAATTTTGAGAATGAGCTTCAATATTTTAATCACCTTGATCTTCCTATTGTAAGAAAAGTGACTATGATTGATAGGTGTTTTTTAGTTGAGCACATTTATTTATCTTCTTGCATATTTCCTTCTCAAGCGGCATACATATGTTTGGAGCACACATTTCAAATATTCCCTTTAGGTAATAAGGAAGGGGCCAAAGGTGTCCCTTGGCATCATGGTATGTCTACACCTTACCAAGGGATCAAGGAAGATTGGTTCTATTTGGCATCAAAGAGTAAGGGTGGTCTTGTAGGCAAATCGATGGTACATAAAGTGGAGGGTGATGCCCCTTGGTATGGTTTAGTTCAAAACTAAATTTTGTAGGGTCAACACATTTAGGGTGGTAAATGTGTTTTTCAATGATGCATAACATAATTGGGAATACTTAAGCTTTTATGATTGTAATTCCCCACTTTAGAGTGGCCAACTCGACAGGTTGTGTTGGTTTTCTTGCTTGGTAGTATAAAGGGCGCCAAGATGCATGGGAGATGGCATCATGAATACATTATTTGGATGTTCCCATACCTCAATGATTAGGTTGGTATTTTAGTTAGATTTTTTGACAAAAGAGTCACAAAGGTTGGGCAACATTAATGGGCCCAAAAACTCACTAGTTTGAAAATCCATTTCGATACCACTTGAATGTGCACTTATCAATAGTCATAATGAGTTGTCATTAAATTACAAGGAAATCTACAAAGCGATATATTTTTTGAAGAATAAAACATTATATGTTGAATATGAAAATGATTATTACAATTAGTGAATTTTTAAGCTTGTATAGTCATGAAGAGAAGTGGCAAGGTTGGAGAGTTGCAAACTTAACATATTAATCTATTAAAAAACAATACTAACTAATATATTTCATAGGGTAATATATCAAATTAAGGATATGACACAATCTGTTTGGAATCACATTCTTCTTTTAAATACCAACCTAGATCCATCTTAACTTCGAATCTACGAAGGGCCGAGACGGATCAAATCTCTTTTCACTCTAAAAGAGGATTGCATCTCAAGAGATTTGATCCATTTGGGCACTTAGTAGATCCAAATTTAAGATGGATTTACATTAGTTTTATTATTAATTATAATTATAAGTATAATAATTATTATTTTCTATTTTTTATTTTATTTTTTATTTATGTAATTTGACCAAGTCAAAATGTTTATAGGATTTTACAACATCTCTACTGGGCTAGAGGGTGTCTCTCCAGGAAATTAATTTTAACCTTTTATTATTATTTAATTAAGCCCACATGTAAATTCTTACCAACATTTACACCACTATAACATTTCCCCATTCGTTTTTGCTTTTAGATTTAATATAAAAAATGTTATAAAATAAATTATTTTGATTTTGAAATTAGTTATGATTTTGGGGAAAGTGGTATTGATAAGCCACTTTCCTATGCTATTGTAACAACGCCCATTTACAATTTAATAATATCCATGATAAAAACGGGGTGAATATCCATGGTTTAAAATCTTGTTGCATTGTAAGTTTATTTTAAGTATTAAGTTTGAATTTAAAAAATGTTATAAAATAAAATTAAAATAAAATATTTATAAAATATTTTGATTTTGAAATGAGTTATGGACTTTTGGCATGTGGTATTGATAACCCTTGTGATCTAGTGGATCAATAAAGTGCTCAAAATTAAAAATGTTTGAAAGTGCTCGAAACCGGTGCCAAAATGGAGATCTTGCTGCCCTAAATCCAACGCAATTTGAATCGCTCGAAACCGATATCGTATGCTCCCGATATCACTTTCTAGTTGTTTTATCAAATAACTAAAATTTTTAAAGTTGGGTTGTAGGTATTCACAGTCAACAGTCCATACACTGACTAGGCAAGTTTCTTGTATTTTTCGGGCCAATGATGCTTTTCCAAGTGTCTCCTTCGGATTGGTCAAATTTATTGTGGTTTTTTATTGGTTGTTGAATCAGTGAAGTGGACCAATGAATGAAGGCCACGTGGGGCAATGGATGGTCACCACATGGCTTCTCAATGGTGGTGTAAATTTTTGTTTTGGGCCGAATGCACCTAGAAGGATTCAAACGCACAACCTCCACCCTAGCAACATGGATTCTTACCACTCTGCTAACTTTGGTTCTTAATATGTATAGTTTCAAGGTTGTATTTAAATATTATCGAATTTTCACGTTGGGGTTCGGGGCTAGGGTTAACCCCTAGACCCCGGTCCACCCTAACCCACAAGAGTGTAGGTCAAGGAAGCTAGGGGCGCGGGGTTAACCTTGGACCCAACACCTCAGAACAAAAAACGTTACCATAGTTTTTTGGCAATTCAAACCTCTGGCGGAACCACCAAACGATACCACAGTCAACAACCAAACTAAAGTAATGGAGCGGGTTAAGAATTGGCGTGTGGTGTTTAAATTGTACTATGTTTATATAACCAAACCATTGTGTTGTAATAGTTGCAACTTGCAGTTGGAACTTCGATGGTTCGGAAACCCACACTACATTCAATCATGGTAATGGTGTATGGTTAGGAAAAAGGCTTTGGCATGGGATTTTAAATGTTAACTGATGGGTTTTAACCAAACCACAGCACCAAACCACAATTTTGGCAGGGTTAATATTTTTGCACAGTGGTTTGAACGACCCTGCATCCGGCGGCGTTAAATAAGCCATGTGGCCCTGATCTATCGTTTCGTGGGGGTCACTGCACAATTAACAGAGGCAACAATTTGCACCCGAAACGGTGTGGGGTGAATTTTTTGCTCCACAATGCCGAAAATTACAGAATTTGTAGAATGGATAGCAGGTGGGTGCAGATTGTATGACATTTAGTAGGAAAATTATTCTAACGCATAACTCAATCATTTTTTGACAAATTTGAGTGCAGAAATAGCCTAGTTAGGGTGTTTTGACTATTATAGAGCCATTGGAGACAGTATTTTTTCATTCCGAGCACTGCAAGTCCATGTAAACACATATTTTTGAGCATAATGAAAGAGACCAAACATTGGAAGTTGGACCAGGAGATGTAGCCCAGGATGGGTGAACTCCTTCATTTTTTTTCTTGTGTTTTTTTATGGTATTATTGTTTCTGTTTATTTATGCAAAACTAAGTTTAATCACTTTACTTATGAGCTATAGAAACTTGTTTAACTGCATTAAAAAACCATAAAAATTACACTTACAAACTTTCATCAAACCTTCAAGCTTTTTAATACATATCATGTTGGTATCAGATCTTTGGTTATTTGGTTGTATTTAAGGTTTAATTTTGTTGAAAGTGTTTGATGATGCTTACAAGGTTGAAGCTCAAAAGAGGAGAAGGAAATTTTGTGGTAGCAAGTCCTCAAGCTAGTTCAAGTGATCGGAATCTGGATTGGGGGCAAAAATTTGCTAAAAAATAAAATTGCTTAGAATCACTCCAAACTAGAACTACCAGATACATCTCGTCGCTAGGAATTTGGCGCACTTCGTTTCACTCAAAACGGAGTCCGTATGAGGAAGATAGAGCATGTTGTTCGTTTTCCTAAACAGCGAAAAACATTTGCAGAAAAAGACAAAAAGGTGACGTGGTAGCGTAGTCAGAAAAAAGGAATATTCTAGGAATATTACTTTATTTCTCCCAATGACACTATGATAAGTGTCGAATTGTGGTTGGTTGTGACTTGTTGCAATTTAATTGGTTTGTGGAGAGACAATCAGGAGCTGACACATGGCTAGCCCGAAGGTCGCCACATGCCCGTCCCAAAGGCCGAGTTCTGGCTTTATATATTCGAATTTCATTTTAAATGGGTGTGGAAAAAAATTTATACATTGGCGAAAGGGCGGAGGTCGGGGTCGAACCCGCGAACTCCCCCACACAACCCACAAGCCTTACTACTCGTTCTACACAATAGACATTATTAAACTATGGGCGCGGCTTATATTTGTTATGATATTATTTGACCGGTGGGAGTAAGGAGGGGGCCATCCCCCTCAGAATATGACCACATACAAATACCAGGAGCGAAGCACTCAACTAGGTGCGCGGATTAAAAAATTTAATATGGGTTAATTAACCCTAATCACCATTTAATGCGCTAATCCTATTTTCAAATCGGATTTTTGTTAATTGCATGCTTAGCACTAAACTCCCAATTAAATGTGGTTAACATTAATTAATCCTGAGATTAATTCGGCAGCCAGTTTGGAGAGTCCTCTATTTCCAGCGCCATCTCCAAAATTAGCGGAGTTAACTGGAGTTTCTCCAGATTTTGAGTTTTCCTAGGGAAAACTGAAGAAGCCATAACTTTGGCATAATTTGACCAAATTAGACTTAGAAAGAGTCAATCCTAGATTATTTGGATGCTCTAAGCATGATGGTGTAGGTTGCAAAGGCATTGGAGCAATTATGTAAGTGATTTTTCCACTTTGAAGATTAAAGAAGCTCAGGGCCACCAGGAGAGGAGGTCATGCCTAGTCCACTTGAAGACCATTTTCAGAGCTTGAAGAGTTTATTTTGAGGTTTTTTGGTATTTTGAATCTAAAGGAGTAGGTTGCAAATCCATTGGAGCACTGTAGGTGAATGTAATCAAATAATTTGCCACTAATCCAAAGAGGGCCAAGCCATTGAAGCAAGTCCATGGAGATGTAGCCTAGGAGGGCTGAACTCTATCATCAGCTATTGTGTAATGTGTTCGTTGTGTGTTATTTCTCTGTAATTTTACTTATTTCACGTGTTTTTAACAACTAATTTACTTAATAAATTTCTCATAAAAGACACAAAACTTGACACATAAGCCCTTTCGCAACTTTCTAGTTTGAGACGATCCTAGACACATTTATTAAAACTGATAAGGGAGCTAGCACAACAAAACTAGTTTGTCTGTATTCAGATCAAGTTGGTATCAGAGCACAGTTTAGCTCATTTAGCCTGAGATGGTTTGCCAAGGTTAGCTAGAGAATTAGCTATTGGTTTTTCATTTGTGCAAGGAGAATTTAACTGTGTGCAAGTTTATGTGTGTGAAGATAAGGTCAATATTGAGGACTCAGCTCTCAAATCATAGGAAAGAAGCTTTTTATGCATTACAAGTGATGGTGGCTTCATCAAGTACTATTTATAATCAACTTCCTTAGCAAGAATATTTGACAAAGAGATGTTGCAGAAGCACTACATAATGAGAGATATGGTGCAAGAGTTGGTTTAATATAGGAAGGAGAAAACTATACTTCAAGAGCAATTGATTGCCATGAAAGAGGAGAAGCAAGAGCTTCTTGAAAAGATGCATGAGATGGAGACTTAGCTCCATATTTCAAATGAAAACCTAGAAAGGTTGCATGATATGGAGACTCAAATCCATGATGCCAAGGAAACTCTAGCCAAGCATGTGCATGAAAAAGAGGTATGCAATTCAATTTTATCTTCAATTTACTCTCAAAATTAATGCATAGCCATACACAGGAAACTTTCAAAATAAAGGAGGCAGAAAGCCAAAAGTCCATTGTATAAAGCAAACTATGTTGAAAAGAAGATGTAATTATTTTTCACTCATTTTCATAAGCAGGGTCATATTGTAGACATGTGTTGGACTTCGTATCCAACAAGTCATCCACGACATTTGAAGAAGGTGGAAAGAGATCTTGACAAGAATGGAAAAGAGGATTCCAAAATTGATGTGGGTCAGGATGATTCACATGATGAAGTGCCATTGACGTTGTTTGGAAATATATGTTTAGATTTATTAACCAATTAAGGTCGTGCATTTCTTTTGATGATTGATGCATTTCTTTTCCAATTGAATGCATTTCTTTTCTCTTGAAAGTATGTTGCATGAAGCAAGATGTTGGAAAAGTGGAATATGTTGACTCACTATTATTGCAGCAAAATTATTCATTTCAGCTCTTTAAGTACTTGTACACACAAATGGAATTTGTGTACTTGTGATTGTACTTGTGAGAGAGTTGAAGAATTGTATATTGTATACATGCATGAGAGTTTGTGTGTGTGAATAATGGAATTTTTGATAGTTTCATTGTACTTGAACATGCATGAGTGATTGACTTGTGTGGTTGATTGCTTTAATTATCATGTATGTTTGTCAACTTGAGGGTATTGATCATTTGCACATGCATGAATGTCGACTTGTGTTGGTCGATTGATTGTTACATGTATGTCTTATCAAATTGGAAGAGTTGATTTTGTCTCCAAATATGAAAGGGAGATGTTGACGAATTGTTTCATGAGATGTGAAATTCTTATTGTTTTGGGAAAAGAATCTTCAAGTTATTGCAAAAAGCATGTACACTAACTTTTTTTTACTTGAGATTCAATGGTTTGAAGACTCATATTTTTTCAACAATCATCGAAAAATTACACAGATTTTTAGTTTGTGCACCAAGATGTAAGAGTACATGGCGATTTTCACATGATGTGACATTTTTTTCTTTGAAGGAGAAAAAGAAAAGAGGTCATCAAGTTGTATTTCTTGCATGATGTGTTTTTCAGATTAATGGCTTGTGCTTGTGACAAGATGTTGCAAGACTTTGGAAGGTCCACTCTTGAGTGAGAGGCTCATGATTAGCCTTCATTCTCAAATCATGGCATGAGAAGCATGTCAATACTGGAGGATGATGGAATAAAGAAGCGGAAAGAGGGACAGGATGCCAAAATTTTGTAGCCAAAATAGCATCCATTGTATACCATTTGATGTATTGACACCAAGAAGCGAAAGAGATGGTGAATGCATTCTTCCAGATGTGGAATTTGGAACCATGGAGGTAAAAAAATGGTCATTTATTTTCTTGTGATTACTGATATTGGAACTCATTGTTTTATTTCACTTAGATGGGCTTAACTTGGAAAAGTGGTTTCCAAGGAGAAGCTTGCATCGAATGCATGTGTGTGCAAAGGAGGAACAGGATTCTCGGTGGGGATTCCATCAATTAGTATTCCAAGCACCAAGGGATTTTTTTGGTACAGAAAATTGTTTTATCATTCAGCAAGTAGCTAGCAAGTGTTGGATTAGGTGAGCAGAAAAAGGATGACATTGGTAGAAGTGCCAAGTCATTTGCAAGGCAAGGCATGTCAATGAACCCAAGTGGTTGTCATGGAGATTTTTCCAAGTAGAATCAAGTTGATAGAACTTGGGAAAGAGAAGAGTATTCAACTCACATAAGATAACCAGCTTTTGTGGGTCCAAAATCCTGTCAGTGGGAAGAAGTGGTCAAAATCTGTATTTGGGGCAAAATTTTGCTAAAAATTAAAGGTGCTTAGAATCTATCCAAACCAGAATGACTGGATAGGTCTCATCACCATGAATCTGGCACACTTTGTTTCACTCAAAACGGAGTCTATATAAGGAAGATAGCGCCTGTTGTCCGTTTTTCTAAACAACTAAAAAAAATTGTAGAAAAGGACAAAAAGGTGACATGGCAGCCTAGTCATAAAAAATGAATTTTCAGGGAATATTCCTTCATTTCGCCCAATGACACTATGACAAGTGTCAAATTGTGTTTTGTTGTGACTTGTTGCAATTTAATTGGTTTTTGGAAAGCCAATGGGGAGCTGACACGTGGCTAGCTCGAAAGTCGTCACGTCCCCTCCCAAAGGCAAAGTTCTGGCTATGTATAGTCGAATTTCATTTTAAATGGGCATGGAAAAAAATTTATACATTGGTGGGAGGGCTGAGGTCGGGGTTGAACCTGCGACCTCTCCCACATAACCCACAAGCCTTACCACTCCACAATAGACCTTATTAAACTATGGGCGTGGTTTATATTTGTTATGATATGGTTTGACCGGTGGGGGTAAGGAGGGGGCCAGCCCCCTCACCATATGACCCATGTGAAGACTAGGAGCGGAGCGCTCCACTAAGCACACGGATTAAAAACTTTAATATGGGTTAGTTAACCCTAATCACCATTTAATGCACTAATCAGATTTTTCTTAATTGCGGGCTGAGTGTTAAACTCCTAGTTGAATGTGCTTAACATCAATTAATCCTGCGATTGATTAGGCGTCCAAATTGGCGGGTGCGCTATTTCCGGTGCCAACTCCAAAATTAGCGGAGTTAACTGGAGTTTCTCGAGATTTGGAGGAGTTTTCCTAGGGAAAATTGAAGAAACCATAACTTTGGCATAATTCAACCAAATTAGGCTCAGAAAGAGTCAATCCTAAATGATTTGGATGCTCTAAGAATGATGGTGCGGGTTTCAGAGGCGTTGGAGCACTTTTGTAAGTGATTTTTTCACTTTGAATATTAAAGAAGCCTAGGGCCACCAGGAGAGGAGGTCATGCCTAGTCCACTTGAAGACCATTTTCAGAGCTTGAAGAGTCTATTTTGAGGTTTTTGGTTGTTTTTAATCCAATGGAGTAGGTTTCAAAGCCATTGGAGCATTGTAGGTGCATGTAATCATATAATTGACCATTAATCCAAAGATGGCCAAGTCATTGAAGCATGTCCATGGAGATGTAGCCTAGGAGGGGTGAACTATGTTATCAGCTATTGTGTAATGTGTTTATCGTGTGTTATTTCTCTGTAATTTTACTTGTTGTACATTTTTTTTAACATATAATTTACTTAATAAATTTCTCATAAAAGACACAAAACTTGACACATAAACCCTTTCACAACTTGCTAATTTGAGACGATCCTAAGCACATTTATTTAATACTGATGAGAGAGCTAGCATAGAAAAACTAGCTTTCCCATATTCAGATCATTAAGGAGCGCACATTTTCCACAATATCCACCATTAGTTTCACCTCAAGTTTCACCAAAGGCCTCACCAGTCATGGCACATGAAGGAGAGCCTGGAAATATGAGTGAGGATGAGAAGGCTTTCAGGAAAGAATTATTTGGCATGACTAAAATGGTGACATTTCTTTATGAGGAAAGGAATTCAAGGTTGCCAAAGGTGAGAGCTCAAACCCTCCAAAGTGAAATGGGGGAAATGGAGATAAACCTCCAAAAGGGAATGGAGGAAATGGTGATAAACCACCTCTACCTCCACCTTTCTCATCACCTTCATCTTCACCATCATCATCTTCTACATTAACCCCTTCACAAACAACTCCACATTCTCCAAAGGGACATGGCAAAACTCCATTTTTAAAACTTGACATAAAGTTTGAATTGTCTATGTATAATGGATAGCTAAATGTTGATAAATTAGATAATTGGGTTCATCAGCTTGAAGTGTATCACAGCATATAAAGGATCAGATATGATGAGACCAAGATTCATCTTGCTTCATTAAGGTTCGAAAGTGCAACACTCAATGGTGGGAAGTCAAAACTCAAGAGGACATGAAGAAACATGGTAAGGTTTTATCCTCTTTGATTGATTTTGTTGCTACATTAAGAAGATATTTTTATCCTTTAACATACATGTCGAAAGCTATCATGGATTGGAAAAACTTTAGGCAATTAAAGGGTCAAAGTGTGCAAAGTTATACCCCAAGAGTTTAGAAGGATAGCATTGATATTGGGTGTATATTTATCATCTCAAGATAGATTACTCAAATACATTGGAGGTTTACATTGTAGAAATTATACAAACAATATGTATACCAATGGATTCAATCTGATCATGAAATATACTGAAGCAAGATACTTAATCCTTCTACAAATTAATTGTGGAAAATAAAAACGATCACACAATCATGCCAAGTAAAAGAAAGAAGAAAATCAATCCACAACACAAATATTTTTCCTGGGGAAAGCTTGCTGCACAAAACCCCTATATCTCTATTGTACAATGAACTCAGGAATCATGAAACAATACAATGCACTCTTCTCACTAGAGTTTGATGCACTAACCTGACTGTCTCACACTGATCCAGACAAAATCGAGCCAACACATAGCCAATTCTCAGCCTGTCTTGCTCACGTAATCCATGTGGAATGCAATCCCTATTCTTTAGTAATTTCAGCCTTCCTTGACTACGCAATACATTATGGGAAATCATATGGTTGTATAACTGCATCTGGGTAGTTTGCTAAAAATACAACTGATAGTTAACATCCCTTTAACCTTTATCTCAACTGGGTTTTCATCATAACTGACATGCATGCAAATATTAATATTAAATCATCAGTCACTTGACAGATCACTGCATGTGAATTAAATCCGATTTAATTCACTTGACCTCTCACTAGTGCAACAATCAGTTACAACTAGTTAAACTGATTTTAACTCAATTAATTGAGTTAACTGATTTCTCATGCATTAAACTAATACATTAAATGAAGCTTGGACTCTAAAACAAATATAATCACTCTACATGCCTCACCAACCACCCTCAACTCGAATTTCATGAGCTAACTGAGTCTATCACACTCAGTTAACTATTACAAGTGATTATGAGATAAGATTACCATTTATTGTCCAATTTATTTAAGGGATAAATAAATTTGACACACATTTCTTCTAATTTAATTAAGAAATAATTAAATCAAAAGCCTCCATGGTAGCCATTTATGGGTGCCATTTTCTAGATGTTGTTTTTGGATGCCAGTTTCATTGTTTCTTCTTGCAAATTTCACCACTCTCTCTCAACAAGAAAAGAATAAATTTGTCTCGATCCGGTACCTTTGGAATGTTCTGCATGCAACACTTATGAAACTGAATAGCCTCCAAACCACTGACTCAGTATAATGCTATGTCATCAGAGTCTTTTGACTACTGGATCCTACTGCACATGTCTACTAGACTCTCTGCGCTGCTGACATTTGCATCCATGCACTTTGCACTACTGCCAACTCTGATCTGTGCTCTAGTATCTGACATGTGTCACTCTGATTTTTGTCCTCCCGACATCTGACTGCATCAATCTAACTGATCCTTCCTGCTATTGTTGTACTTTGGGCTCCTCATATCTAAGTTCAATTCATGAGACACACCATCTCAATGGACCCTGCCCAAATTTTTTCTTGGGATTATATATGCACATCGCCCCATCTCACACCTAGAGGTATAGTTGCATGTACTCCCTCTGCCCATCTAGCTCAAAATTTCCCCCTCCTGGAGGTCTCTGCTTGATTGGATGCTTCCACTCAGTCTCTTCTCTGCTTCTCCAATTGTGGTTGTTCCACAACCTTCTGAGACTACTTCTAAGGTTGCATGCTGAGAGATAATTTCTCCCTCTCAACCACCAAGTCATTAACCACGATTTTTCTCCTCAAAGCCTTGCATGCATCCTCAACCTCAAGAGCATACAGGTTCTTGACTCTTAAACCGATATGCTTCACATGTCTCATGGCTATGTGTTTAAGGAACACATTTGCTTTTCTAAACATCACTGCATAACCATGGTCTTCCAATACTGCTATGGAGACAAAGCTTCTTCCTTAGGCCTGGAACATACAAAACATCTGCTAGTCTGAGAGGGGAGCCAAACTCCCTCTGAAAGGTAACTATACCTATGCTGGTAGCACTATACCTCTTATCATCTCCAAACTCTATGCATTAGGGGAATTTTGAGGTCTAAAATGGGCCTCCTAAGGAAATTATAAAATAATAGTGGAAAAAATCAAATAAGATTTGATGACATCATCAAATTTTAGAGGGAAAAATGGAAAAACTACTTTTTTCAACTCATATTTTCAACTTATCTCCAAAGCTTTTTACTCAAATTTCGAATGGGAGTACTTTTTGGATGCAAAATTTAATTCCTCATCCAAGGAGCACCTATGTTGCATACATTTGATGGACCCTGCTACACGAAAAATGAGAAATACATTAAAAAGTGATTGTATTTCTCATTTTTAAATTAATAAATAGGATCCCATCGAGTATGCAACATGGGTACTCCTTGGATGAAATTAAATTTCGCGGCCAGTACTCTATTCGAATTTGATAAAAATTTAGATAAAGTTGAAAATGCAGTTGAAAAAGTAGTTTTATTATTTTATTATTTTTTAATATTTTTACCCTTTTATTTAAAAAATGGTGAATCATCCCCCATGGTTGACATCATCATCTTGAATCCTATTGGTTGTTATAAAGTTTATTTTTGTTGTACATTTTTCTTATGAGGCCCATTTTAGACCTCAAAATTCCCCTAATGCTATGTTGGAGGTCCTTCTCCTCCAAGTCACTGAAGAGATCTCTATTCCCCATCATATGGAACGAAGCATCGCTATCTAAATACCACATGCATCCCATTACATTGTTGGCCATGCATGCAATGAGAGTAAAATCAAGCTCGAAATGTGAAGCTAATGTTTCACATGCTGCAATTGCAGGCTCCTTCTTGCTTGCCTTCTTTTGTGGACATTTCGAAACATAGAGCCCATTCTCGTGATAGATAAAACATCTGACCTTGGACAAGTCTCTCTTTCCTTATTTTCCTTCGGATTTCTTTCCCTTTCCAACTCGCACACATTGTAATTGTCCCACCGTCACAAAATTTTATAAAAAAAGAGTTGATTTTAAATCGACGATATCTCCCTCATCCAAGCTCTGATTCAATCGATTTTTTATTTTAATTTGGGTAATTTTTCGCAAGGAATCCAAATATGCTATTTATTTTTGAAAATTTTGAATCAAAATTTTCATATATTCTCTACATACTCGCGCCCAAATAATTCCTGCTCTGATACCATGTAGAAATTATACAAACAATATGTATACCAATGGATTCAATCCGATCATGCAGTATGCTAAAGCAAGATACTGAATCCTTCTACAAATTAATTGTGGAAAATAAACACGGTCACATAATCACACCAAGTAAAAGAAAGAAGCAAATAAATCCACAACACATATATTTTTCTTGGGGAAAGCTTGCTTCTCAAAACCCCTCTATCTCTATTGTATAATGAACCAAGGAATCATGAAACAATACAATGCACTCTTCTCACAAGATTCTGTTTCACTATCCTGACTGTCTCACACTGATCCAGAAAAAATCGGGCCAACACTTAGCCAATTCTCAGCCTATCTTCAGCATGCCTTGCTTACGCAATCCTTATGGAATGAAATCCCTATTCTTTAGGAATTTTAGCCTTCCTTGACTGCGCAATACATCATGGGAAATCCTATGGTTGTATAGCTACATTTGGGTAGTTTTCTAAAAATACAATTGATAGTTAGCATCCCTTTAACCTCTGTCTCAACTGGGTCTTCATCAGAACTGAAATGCATGCAACTATTAATATTAAATCATCAATCACTTGATAGATCATTGCATGTGAATTAAATCTGATTTAATTCACTTGACCTCTCACTAGTGCAACAATTAGTTACAACTAGTTAAACTGGTTTTAACTCAATTAATTGAGTTAATTGATTTCTCATGCATTAAAATAATACACTAACTGCAAATTGGACTCTAAAACAAATAGAATGACTCTACATGCTTCACCAACCACCATCAACTTGAATTTCATGAGCTAACTGAGTCTATCACAATCAATTAACTATTACAAGTGATTATGAGATAAGATTACAATTTATTGTCCAATTTATTTAAGGGATAAATAAATTTGACACGCATTTCTTCTAATTTAATTAAGAAATAATTAAATCAAAAGCCTCCACGGTAGCCATTTTTGGGTGCCATTTTCTAGATGTTGTTTCTAGATGCCAATTTCATTGTTTCTTGTTGCAAATTTCAACATACATAGCTACTTGAGGCATACTATTCTCATGTTTAACCCTATAAATCTAGATGAATTTTGTGTACAGGCAACACATCTAGAGGCAAGAGGGAAGAATGTTTCTGAAGAAGCTAGTGAGAACTCATTTGAGTTTGGAGACAAACGAAAGGGGAAGTTCAAAGTAAAATGGAAGAAGAATGCTTCTATCAAGAAGGAGAAATAAAAACTCACATGTAAACATTGTTTCGAAGAAGGCCATGATGAAGACCATTGTTGGAAACTTCATCCTGATATGAGACCCAAAAAGTTTAACAACAAGGAGAAAGAAAAGGTTGTTGCAACTATACAACAAGATTTAGGTTTTGATTCCGGGGATGAAAGAAATATCACAGTCATGGGATTGAAAGGTATGGGCACTATTGAAAGTAATAGTTTTTCAAATAGCCTTAATGAAGCTCAATATGAAAAAACAAGAATAGAGTTTTTCCACATTAGAGTTATTTCAAAACATACCAAGGTAGATACTTTGTTTGATAGTGGATCACAAGAAAACTTCATTTCAGAATACATTGTCAAGAAATTGAACATGGAAACCATTCATCATACTAAACCTTATCCTTTAGGTTGGGTGTGTGATAATGAAAAATTTCAAGTGACAAGAAAATGCATACTTAGATTTTCCATCACTGTAAATTTCATTATGAGGTAGAACTTGATGTAGTTCTGCTTAAAATTTGTGGTATTGTTTTTGGAATCCCATATCTATATGATAGGAGATCCATTTTCATCGCCATCATGAAAAATATCATTTGTTTAAAAATGGGATTGAGGACATGGTTAGAGCGCATAGCAAGAAATTGAGTTTATCTATTGTGAATGTTGGACAATGAAGAGGATTGTTAATGCTAGTCAAAATTTTGCATTGTTAATATTCAAACACAAGGATGTTGAGGAATCTAAATCCTTTCAAGGATATGAATCAAGTTTGAAATCTTATTTGATTAAGGTTGCTAATCCATGTAATAAGATGTTTCAAGAGTCTAACATGTTGCCTCCAAAAAGAGGAAAACAACATGAATTGAAATGGCAGCATGATGCATCATTGTTGAACATTGGTATGAACAAGATGTCAGTGTTAAATAATGCAAGGAACAAAAAACAGATGCAAAAGCTATTTGACAAAGAGGACATTGGTTCTAATACATCTTGTGGGTTTCATAATGTTTTGGCTTTGAAGAAGGATAGTGCATGGAGATGGTGATCACATTTGGTAAAGATTCAAGCCAAGTGTAATGCTAGACATTATAAGCATTGTTATGAAGACAGTTTTCAAGGTGAAGAGAACTTGAAATTGTATAAGTATCCTTTGACTGAATATCAAGGAAGGAATGTTCAAATTCCTTTAAGGGAAGTTTTCTTTTCTGAATATCTTAAAAAATTGCAACAAGATATCACCCTTGACAGGAAAACAAGGACTTCAAAATGAGGGAAAGTGAAGTACCTTCATGTGAAGTTCAGAGCGAAAAATACAAGCAAAGCCAAATGGATTGAGATTGGAAGGGTGAGGGAATTGTACCCTCGTCTTTTTGTTGAATAAAAATGAGTTTTTGGAGGTCCAAAAGCTTCGAGTGGGGAGGTATGATATGATGGATCAGTAAAGTGCTCAAAATTCAAAGTGAAGAAAGTGCTCGAAACTGGCGCCAAAATGAAGATATTGTTGTCCTAAATCCAACGCAATTCGAATTGCTCAAAACCAATATTGTATGCTCTTGATATCACATTCTAACTGTTTTCTCATACAGTGAAATTTTTTTAAGTTGGGTTGCAGGTATGCCCAGTGAGCATTTTGTACGTTGACTAGGAAGGTGACTGGGTAGGTTGCTTGTATTTTTCAGGCCAATGATGCTTTGCCAAGCGTCTCCTTCAGATTGGACAAATTTATTGTGGTTTTTTATTGGTTATTGAATTGATGAAGTGGACCAATGAATGAAGGCCACGTGGGCCAATGGATAGCTACCATGTGGCCTCTCAATGGTTGTGTAAAATTTTATTTGTGGGTCGAACAAGCCTGGCAAGATTCGAACATGCAACCTCCACTCTAGCAATACGGATTCTTACCACTCCGCCAACTTTAGTTCTTAATATGTATAGTGTCAAGGTTGTATTTAAATTTTATGGAAGTTTCATGTCGGGGGTCGAATTTAACCCCTAGCCCCCGGTCCACCCCAACCCACAAGACCGCAAGTGAGGAAAGCCAAGGGCGCGAGGTTAACCCTGGCCCCAACACCACGGAGAAACAAACATTATCACAGTTTTTTGGCAATTCAAAACCTCTGGCGAAACCACCAAATGATACCACAATCAAAAACCAAACCACAGTAATGGAGCGGGATAAGAATTGGGCCGCAATGTTTAAGTTGTACTCCAGTTATATAACCAAACCATTGTGCTACTATAGTTGCAACTTGTAGTTGGAAACCCACACTACACTTAACCATGGTAATGGTGTATGGTTATTGCAAAGGCTTTAGTGCAGGATTTTAAATGTTAACCGGCAAGTGTTAACCAAACCACAGTTTTGATGGGGTTAAGATTTTGGTGCGGTGGTTTGAACAACCCCACATATGACAACGTTAAATAAGCCACATGGCCTCAATCTATCATTTCGTCATGGTCACTGCACAATTAAAAAAGGCGACAATTTGCACCCAAATCAGTGCAAATCTCACCGGTGTGAAGCGAATTTGTCGCTCCACGACGTAGAAAATTACGAAATTTGTAGAATGGATAGCAAGTGGGTGCGGATAGTAGGAAAGTTAGCAAAAAATTGTTCTAGAGCATAACTCAGTTAGTTTTTGACCAATTTGAATGCAAGAAGAGCCCAGCTCAGGGTTTTTTACTATTCTAAAGCCATTGGAGATAGTAATTTTGCATTTTGAGAACTGCAAGTCTATTGGGTGTGGAGCCTGATTTTCATCTTGATTCAGAGATCCTTGTTTTATTCGAATGTATACCCCAGGAAAATTGTACATCCCTGTAGCGGGGGGTGCGGGGGGGACTTGTCACCCCCGCGGGGTCCGAGGGGGCTGACCCCTCGGTTGGGGGGTCCGGGGGCCAGCGGTCCCCTGGCGGGGGTCTCGGGGGCAATGCCCCTGAAGCTAAAAATAGATGTAAAATTTCCTTGTAAAAGTATAGTAATTTTTAGTCAATCTGGGCCGTTCATTAGGCGGATGATTTGATGGTAGAAGTTATGTTTAGTTTAGGTCTTTTTGCCCTAGAAGGTAACCCCTCACTTGTATGAGGTCATTGTATTCCAGGTGTGTATTGTATATGTATTCTCAGAGCGAGAAATAGATAGGGAGACTGTGAGAGAGAACAGAGGATATTACAGCAGATCTGCTGTAGGTTGTGTCTCTTCATTTTGTTGGATAATATAAAGGAAGGACTGGTTGTTCGGGGTGGACGTAGCCCAAACTGGGTGAACCACGTATATATGTGTCTCTCTGGTTTTATGTGTTTTGTGTGCTTGTGTTTTTCGCATATTTTATGTGTTGCATTGCTCTGTAATATATAATTTTATAACAACTGGCATCAAAGCCAAAGGTATATTTGGTTGATAAACTCACAGGAAAGAAGGGTTCCTGGTTCGAGTGGGAGCAATGGCGAAAGATGGTAAGTTTAGTGTCGAGAAATTTAACGGCCAAAACTTCTCGCTATGGAAGATGTAGATGGAAGATTATCTGTATCAGAAATATCTGTACCTACTATTGAGCGGAAAAACAAAGAAGTCGACGGCTATGACAGACGCAGAGTGAGAGATTCTCAATAGAAAGGCACTCGGAACAGTACAGTTGTGCCTTGCGGCGTCGATAGCCTTCAATATATCAAAGGAAACAACAACAGAGGGTTTGATTAAGGTGTTGGCAAAATTATATGAAAAACCCTCGGCCTCAAACAAGGTATTTCTTATAAAAAAATTATTTAATATGAAGATCTCGGAAGGTGGATCTGTTGCAGACCATTTAAATGATTTTAATACAGTTACCAGTCAATTAAGTTCTGTAGGGGTAAACTTTGATGATGAAGTTAGGGCCCTTTTGTTTCTGTGCTCATTGCCAGAAATTTGGAACGGTTTAGTTATGGCCATTAGTAACTCTCTCTCTAGATCTAGTACTTTAAAGTTTGATGATGTTGTCGGTGCTATCCTTAGTGAGGAAATGCGACAGAAAAGGTTCAATGAGACATCGGGTAATGCTTTGAGTGCAAAGTCTAGGGGAAGAAGAATGGAAAGAGGAAAGAGCTCAGGATATCGTAATAAATCAAGGAAAGGCAGATCCAAGTCTAGATCGGGGATAGTGTGCTGGAAATGAGGAAAGAAAGGACACCTAAAAAAAGATTGTAGATATCGGAAGGGAAAATAAGGAGATGCACAGCAAGAAAACAATCATGACGCAAATGTGACAGGTGATGTGTTACAAGATGCTTTGATTCTTTCTTTCGAAAATGTTACTGATTCCTGGGTAGTAGATTCAGGGGCCTCATTCCATGCCACACCTGATAAGAAATATTTTCATGACTATGTCCAAGGAGATTTTGGACAAGTTCGTTTGGGTGATGATAAACCCTGTAAAATTGTTGGAATGGGTAAGGTTCTTGTAAAACAACAGAATGTAAACTAATGGATATTAAAGGAGGTAAGGCATATTCCAGATCTGAAGAAAAATCTTATTTCATCAGGGCAGTTAGGCGGTGAAGGTTGTGTGACAACTTTCACAGATAAAACTTGGAAGGTCACCAAAAGAGCCCTGGTAATAGCAAAAGGAAAAAAGTTTGGTACATTGTATTTATGCAATGGTATTTCTAACTCCGTTAATTCTTTAACTTCCAAAGGAGAAGATGCAGCATTATGACATCATAGGCTCAGACACATGAGTGAGAATGGGATGAATATTCTTCACTCAAGAAATTTGTTGTCGGGTTTGAAGAATGTTGATTTGGATTTCTGTCAAAATTGTATTTATGGAAAAAATAAGAGAGTCAGATTTCTCAAAGTTGGGAAAGAAAAGAAAAGCGAAAAATTAGAGCTTGTGCATATAGATGTATGGGGACCTGCTCAGGTATCATCTCTCGGTGGCTCTCGTTATTATGTTACTTTTATTGATGATGCAACTAAAAAAACTTGGATTTATTGTATTCAAAATAAATCTAATGTATTTGATACTTTCAAGAAATGGAAATCTTTGGTTGAGATTGAGACAGGAAAGAAGTTGAAGTGTCTCAAATCAAATAATGGAGGCAAATATTGTAGCAAAGAGTTTGATAAGTACTGTTCAGAGCAAGGAATTCGCAGAGAGAAGACAGTTCCAAGAACACCACAAGAAAATGGTGTGTCAAAAAGGATGAACAGAACAATCATGGAGCGTGCAAGGTGCATGAGATTGCATGCAGGATTGTCTTTACAATTTTGGGCAGATGCTATAGATATTGTTGTTTATCTAATAAACAGAGGGCCTTCAAGTTCCTTGGATGGTGGTATTCCAAAGGAAGCATGAACAAGTAAAAAGGTAAACTACTCTTTTTTAAAGCCTTTTGGCTGTGAAGCCTTTATCCATATCAATAAAGAAAATAGAACAAAGCTTGAGGCAAAATCAAATAAATGTACCTTTATTGGATATAGTGTCAATGATTTTGGTTATCTCTTATATGATTATGAAAATCACAAAATCATTAGGAGCAGAAATGTAATATTCAATGAAAAGGTATTGTATAAGAATCAGTTACAGGAAAAGAAACAGGAAAAGGAAAACAAAGAATATACAGTTCTTGATGAGATCACAGAAAATGTAAAGGTGCCTGAAAATAATAATAATCAACAACCACAACAACAGCAACCACCACAATATCAACAGGCACCTCAAACACCTAAAAGTGGTGTCAGAAGATCTACCAAGAAATTATACCCCCTGAATGATACTCTCATTTATTATATTATTTATTGTTGACTAATTCTGGTGAACTCAAATGTTATGAAGAAGCAATGCATGTTGAAAGAAGGAAGAAGTGGGAGCTAGCCATGGAAGAAGAGATGGACTCCTTAATACATAACCAGACTTGGGACTTAGTCAAGTTGCCTGCAGGTAAAACTAAATTGCATAATAAATGGGTTTACAGGCTAAAGAAAGAAGATGGAGTAAAACAGAGGTACAAAGCTAGACTTGTGGTCATTAGGGGAATTTTGAGGTCTAAAATGGGTCTCCTAAGGAAATTATAAAATAATAGTAGAAAAAATCTAATAAGATTTGATGACATCATCAAATTTTAGAGGGAAAAATGAAAAAACTATTTTTTCAATTCATATTTTCAACTTATCTCCCAAAGTTTTTACTCAAATTTCGAGCGGGAGTACTCGTTGGATGCAGAATTTAATTCCCCATCCAAGGGGTACCCATGTTGCATACTTTCGATGGGTCCTACTACACGAAAAATGAGAAATACATAAAAAAACGTGATTGTAGAAGAGTTCATCGAAAGTATGCAACATGGGTACTCCTTGGATGAGGAATTAAATTCCGCATCCAACGAGTACTCTCGCTCAAAATTTGAGTAAAAATTTTGGGAGATAAGTTTAAAATACGAGTTGAAAAAGTAGTTTTATTATTTTATTATTTTTTAATTTTTTTACTTTTTTACTCAAAAAATGGTGAATCGTCCATTATGGATGACATCATCATCTTGAATCCTATTGGTTGTTATAAAGTTTATTTTTGTTATACATTTTTCTTATGATGCCCATTTTAGACCTCAAAATTCCCCTAATGGAAGGGGTTTGCACAAAAGAAAAGTATTGATTTTGATGAAATATTATCTTCCGTTATTAAAATGACTTCAATTAGAACTATTTTAAGTCTTGTAGCAACGGAAGATTTACATCTTGAACAAGTTAGATGTAAAGACAACATTTCTCCATGGAGATTTGGAGGAAGTGATCTATATGGAGCAGCCAAAAGGATATGAGGTCAAAGGGAAAGAAAAATTAGTGTGCAAGTTAAAGAAGAGTTTTTATGGTTTAAAATGGGTTCCAAGGTAGAGGTATCTAAAATTTGACAGGTTCATGTATGAGCAAGGTTATACTAGATGTCACTCTGATCATTGTGTTTATATGAAAAAACAAAATGATGGCAGCTATATTATATTGTTATTGTATGTAGATGACATGCTTGTTGCAGGGTCTAACATGCAGGAAATAAATGTGCTCAAAAGAAAATTGGAACATTCATTTGCAATGAAGGAATTGGGAGCTACAAAACAAATCCTTGGTATGAGAATAACTAGAGACAAGAAAAATTGCAAATTAACAGTGTCTCAGAATGAGTACGTACAAAAAGTGTTGAAAAGATTTAATATGCAAAATGAAAAACCAGTTAGTACACCTTTTGCTAGCCATTTCAAACTTAGTAAGGAAATGTGCCCCAAGACCAATAATAAATGGACTATATGTCTAAAATTCCATATGCATCAGCAGTTGGAAGCTTAATGTATGCAATGGTCTGCACAAGGCCTGATATTGCACATGCAGTGGGAGTTGTAAGCAGGTACATGAACAATCCAGGAAAGGAACATTGGATGGAAGTGAAATGGATTCTCAGATATTTGAGAGGTACCACAAATCAAGCATTATGTTTTGGTGTTTCAAACATTTCTCTACAGGGATATGTTGATGCAGATATGGCAGGTGACAGAGATAACAGGAGGAGCACTACAGGATATGTATTTACTGTAAGTGAAACAGTTGTTAGTTGGGTTTCAAAAATCCAAAGTGTTGTTGCACTTTCAACAACAGAAGCAGAATATGTTGCTACTACAGAGGCTAGTAAAGAAATGATTTGGTTACAAAGGTTTATGGAAGAATTGGGTAAGAAGCATGATATGGGCACATTATACAGTGATAGTCAAAGTGCCATTCATCTTGCAAATAACTTAGCATTTCATTCCAGGACTAAAAACATACAGCTCAAGTACCATTTCATATGGTCAGTATTGGAAGATGGACAGTTGAAGCTGGAAAAGATACACACTAGCCAGAACCCTGCAAATATGCTAACAAAAGTTGTAACCAGGGAGAAACTGAGAATATGCTCAGTTTCAATTAGTCTTCAAGAATGAAGATAAAGATGAGAAACAGCCAATTCCAAAGAGGAGTCATTGTCCAACAAATGAAGCAGCGATGGAATTGCTACAATCAGTCTCCAAGTGGGAGATTGTTGGGTGTGCAGCCTGATTTTCATCCTGATTCAGAGATCCTTGTTTTAGTCGGATGTATACCCCAGGAAAATTGTACACCCCTGCAGCGGGTGGGGTGCGGGGGGGACTTGTCCCCCTCGCGGGACAAGTCTGTCCCAATGGTCCCTTAATAGGTGTGTTGTCTCCTTGGGTAATGTATCGGAAATTTGGTTCCTCTCATTAAGGGAATTTTGAGGTCTAAAATGGGCCTCCTAAGGAAATTATAAAATAATAGTGGAAAAAATCAAATAAGATTTGATGACATCATCAAATTTTAGAGGGAAAAATGAAAAAAACTACTTTTTCAACTCATATTTTCAACTTATCTCCCAAAGTTTTTACTCAAATTTCGAGCGGGAGTACTCGTTGAATGCGAAATTTAATTCATCATCCAAAGAGTACCCATGTTGCATACTTTCGATGGGTCCTACTACACGAAAAATGAGAAATACATAAAAAAACGTGATTGTAATCACGTTTTTTTTATGTATTTCCCATCTTTCATGTAGCAGGGTTCATTGAAAGTATGCAACATGGGTACTCTTTGGATGAGGAATTAAATTTTGCATCCAACGAGTACTCCTACTCGAAATTTGAGTAAAAATTGTGGGAGATAAGTTGAAAATACGAATTGAAAAAGTAGTTTTATTATTTTATTATTTTTTAATATTTTTACCCTTTTATTTAAAAAATGGTAAATCATCCCCCATGGTTGACATCATCATCTTGAATCCTATTGGTTGTTATAAATTTTATTTTTGTTATACATTTTTCTTAGGAGGCCCATTTTAGACCTCAAAATTCCCCTAATGCCTTGTAAATATGAAGACATGAGACATGGTCAAAATGAGCTTTGAGTTGATATACCTCATCAAATATATTTTGTAGTGTGTGCACGTGACATGCAATATGTTGATTGAACCAATCGATGATGATCTTTAAGCCTCCAAATATTTGTATTCTATTGCAATGTTTTGTGAGGGAAAACTATAGGAGGGCTCTAAGACAAGATAGTTCAACATAATTGTTTTTTCCCCTTCCTAGTGCAATCTTTACTTTGAAGAAATGTTGTTTTGTAAGATAAAGGAGTACTCCCCCCCGCCCCCCTTCCCCCCCGCCCCCAATAGCCAAGGTGTTGGGTAGAGCCATCAAAGTAAGCCCACAGGAATGACTTATCGATGGCTTCAAGGATGATGGTTCGAGTACGGGGTGGGGAGGGTCATCTGGGATCAAGTGGTATATAGTGGAGATGTGTGCAGCAGTGGTCATCCAGGATGGGAGGAGGTCATGGAAGATGAATCGATTGTGAGTGATCCATACACCCCAGCAGATTAAGGTAGGAAGGTTATGAAGCTTATGTGGGTAGGATGTTTGCCACCATGATTCACAGGCATGATAGATAGTGAGATCCAGCTCTTTTTGATATTATGAACAGTTAAAATATGAGTCCAAAGGGCTTGTGTAACAGGGCAGTAGAGAAAAAGATGATCAAAGTCCTCCACTGCTAATTTGCAGAGTGTACACCAAGATGGTCTGATGAAAGAGCGTTGTTGCGGGTGTGCCCCAGTTGGGATCTTATTTGAGAGGATACACCACATTAGCAATTTAGCTTTAGCAAGGCATTTTAATTTCCATAGTGGACTCCACCATCAGCATTGTTCCAAAGGTCGATGAGGTTCATATATATGAAGATAGCCCTCCTTAGGAGCATATTTTACATGTTTGGAGGTTGCCCAAATGATCTCATCATCTCTATCAGTGATTCGTATGTGTGATTCACACAGCAGATAAGTAGAGTGCCCAGTCATTTTCCCATGGGTGTTGTATTTGAAGGTCACAGTAGTTCAGCCAGCCCTGTGAAAAAATGGTTGTGTTATCCGGGTCTGCCACCTGATTGAGAGTAATAAAGCCAGCATTGTTCAATGCTAGGATGAAATCTAGTGGTAGTGTATGTGCATTTCCACAGCCAGACCATGGGTCACAACCAATACGGACCAGCCTACCAAAGCCAACTTGCCATGCAAGTCCATTTCTTATGTGTTCAATAAAGTTGAAGATGGCTCTCCAGATTTTTGAGATATTGGTTCTATGCCACGAACCCCTTCTGATCCATTCAATCGGTTGTAGTGGGTGGATATATTTGTGAGTGACAACCCTAGTCCACAAAATATGGTCAGTATCTTCCACCCCAACTTTGCAGCCAGTTTCGTGGAAAAAGAGTTTGGGTCTTTGATGCCCCAACCCTCCCACTTCTTTGGAAGGGCAATGAGATCCCACCTAGCCCAAGCAAAGGCGTTTCCCTCCTTAGCACCATTCCACAAAAAACGACGGCGTATTCTTTGTATCCTGTTGAGTATGTCTTTTGGTATCCAAGCCAAAGACATCCAATAAACCGGAATGGCCTCCGGTACTGATTTAATAAGAACAAGTCTACCTGCCCGAGAGAGCCATCTGTGGTACCAAGCATTTAGTCTCTTGTCTATCTTTGCAATCAGCCAAGTCCAATCAGCAACTCTGTAGTTGATTGGCTTAAGGTGAAACCTTGAGTATTTTAAACCATCTTCAAATCTAACCAAGTTGAAGGGATAACGTTGCAAAGCATAGTGAGTTTCATGTGGGGAGAAACCATGGATGGTAATCGTAGATTTGGAGTTATTACAAGACGCAGAATAATTGTAGAATAGTATTGATAATTGTAATGTCACCAAGGGAGCCATTCATAAATATAATGACATCGTCCACAAAAAGTAGATGTGTAAATATGCAATTGTCAGTGATTTTGATACCTTTCAGCGTGCCCCTGTCCCTTTCATCAATCAGGCACCTACTCAGTCCTTCCATGACAAGTAGGAAAAGTAGTGGGGAGAGTGGGCATCCTTGCCTAAGGCCCCTCTCAACATGGAAGAAGTTTGTTGTTGCACCATTGATGAGAACACTATAGGAGACTGAGTTGATGCAGCACGTGATCCAGTTGATAACCGCAGTGAGGAATCCAAGGTGAGTGAGTACCATTCGAATATAGAGCCAGTTGGTCTGATCAAAAAAAATTTCAAGATCAATCTTAAGGATCATGCCTTTAATCTTCTTAGTGTGCGTGAAGTCCCTCATGTGCAACCCCGATAGCTTCATGAATCTGTCTGTTTTCCAAGAATGTAAATTGTTCAGGTAAAATATGTTCAGATAGAATGGGCTTAAGTCTGTTAGCAATGATTTTGGCAATAATCTTGTAAATGCAATTACACAGGTAAATAGGGTGAAAGTCCTTAAACGAGGTAGGGTGGTCAGACTTGGGAATGAGGGCAATGAAGGTAGAGTTAAATGCATCATATAAGCGACATGTTCTCCTAGTTTCTTCCACCACCTCCAAAATCTCTTGTCCCAAAAGATCGAAGAAATCAAGGTAGTATTCAACTGACCATCCATTAGGCCCAGAGCTCTTGTCCTTCTTAAACCATTTGAAGACAACCTCAAGTTCTCCCATAGTAACAGGATTGAAAAGATACTCGGCAGAGCCCTGGTCCACAAACCTAGGGAAGAGTCCAGCAACCTTGATGGTTTCTGCTAGTGTGATATCATGTGGAGCTTTGTAGAGGTTCCTGAAGTGTGTGGTGCCCAAATTGGCCAGTTGTTCAAAAGATGAGGCAGGTGAGCCATCCTCATTTTCAAGTTCCCAAATGGTATTGATGGCCCGCCTACCTCTGGCAAATTGTTGAAATAATTTAGTATTTTCATCCCTTGACTTTATCCATATAGCCTGGATTTTAAGTCTCCATGTTCCTTCCGTGTCTTTGAGTATTTTAAGGCGCTCATATTCCAATTTAATGAGGTAATCTTTGGCATAGTCGGATGAGAACCCTCCAATATTGGGATCCTCAAGTTATGCAATCTCCTTCTCAATCTTGACAAGCTCATGGTCGGTCTCTTTTCTCTTGTATTTTGCCCACTCAATAGATTTTGCCCACTCAATAGACATTCTCTTAATAATGTGTAATTTATTGGCAAAGGATGCAAAGCAGGTGTGATCAGGGTGATTCAGTGCACTCCTCCAAGCTTGATTGATCATCCTAATGTACTCATCATCCTAAAGCCAAACTGAGCAAAACTTGTAGGGGGAGGTAGGCTTGTGAGACTCTCCAGTGATCTCAAGATAAATGGAGGAGTGATCTGATATGTACCCAGATCCAACCCACTGCCTGTAGGATACCAAGTGTTGTAGCAAGTCCTCCTTGATGAGAAATTTGTCAAGTTTGCGAGCAATCATAGCTTCACCAATACATTGGTTGCGCCAAGTAGGGGAGGGTGAAGCCATGGTGGGATCAACCAAGTGATGAAGAGAAAATAGATGTTTGAAGAAGTCAATGAGGGGGTCCATGTGTGCATTGGGGCCCCAAGATTCGGCATGTCCCATAGAGAAATTAAGGTCCCCAACTAAGATGATGTTATCTGCTTACATGAAGGATGTTTGCAATAGGGAGAGCCAGAAATCCTGACGATGGTGACAAGGGCCATATACATTGACAATCATTAGTACATCCCCAAGCCGTTCAGAGAATATGTCAACAACTAGAATTCCTTCCCTTCCCCGGTAATTAATGAGTCTGACAACCCGCAGGTTAAAGCCCAAACCTAGACCACCCGATCGGCCTCAGGCATCTAGTGCATGAAAGATCCAGGAGGGAAAGAGAGATGAGAGGATAGCAATAGTAGCCTCGGATGGCCCAAGGGTTTCTTGAAGGAGCATAATATCCACATTAACAGAGTCATAGAGGCACCCAAGGGCAAGGCGCTTGGCAGGGCTAGCAAGCCCCTGACAACTGAAAGAGAGGCACTTCATTGGGTAGCCATAAGGGGGGCATTTCTTTCTCTAAGGACCCCTTCAATGGATAGTTGTTTACCAACTGCTATATCCAGACCAGCTTGTAATATGGCCTTGGATATGTTAGAATGACGACCTCGAGGAGTTTTAGTAGGGATGTGGGAAAGAGTGTGTACAGGGCCCAAACCAGCAAGAGTGATTGAGGTTCAATGGCGGAGGTTATAGGAATGTGTGGATGCAGAATCAGATGAATTCTCCATCAAAGGTGATGTGGAGTATGGGGTAGGGGGAATGGATGGGGGGGAGGAATAAACCTGGGGGGAAGATATAGTGGATCAAACAATGGAAGTTACTCAAAAACCAGGTGGGGTAGATGCAAAACAATTATGCAATGTAGGTGAAGACATAATAGATGTAAAAGTAAAAGGGGGGAGAGGAGCAGTACCGGAACTTGGAGGGTGTCTTGTAGTTGTTGCCGTTGTCATGGATTTGGTGATCTGAGTCGATGATCGAGTAGTAGCCGCATTGACAATCCCCGAGGGTGGCAAGTCTTGCGATGATGTGAGACCCGACAATTGAATTTGCATGTTCAGTGAGAAGGTGATAGAATCCTATATAGCTCGGAGACCAACTGAAGTAGCAGCAGAAGTAGTAGATAGCAAAGGACAGTCCTTGTACACATGCCCCACCTTGTGACATCGTTTGCATGTGAAGGAGACACTTTCATAGTCCAAGGTTTGGATTCAAGTCATATTCCTCCAATGGATCTTGAGTGACTCTTCCAATTCCTCCCTAGTGTCCGGGTGAACGAGAATGCACGCAAACGACATCTTGCCAGACTCAATGTAGGTGCCATCATGGTCCAAATAGGTCCCCAAGATGTTCCCAATGTTGACAAAAATTTCCTCCTTCCATAAGTGCAAGGGTAGACTAGGGAGACAAACCCATATGGGGTCAGCCCCAAGGTGTTCCCTCTTAGGATCAAAAAAAGGGCTCCATCGCTTGAGGAGGATAGGTGGAAGTTCGATGTGTCAAAATTGTGACAGTACCCACTCTATGAGATCCTTGGAAGAGAATTGTATGGCGAACCAACCCTTCATCAATGTATAAACAGTGGGGAGCCCCTGTAGGGTGTTGCCCCAAATTTCAGAAACCCACTGACGGAGCCTCTTGGCGCTGTAATTCTGACCACGAACCCGCCCAACAAGAACCTTGTCCATAGTTCCCATCAAATCCACCATTTGTGCTAGGAAAGCAAGGGAGGACGGCGATGAGGGGCAGAGGTCTAGTGAGTAGATGTGGTTGAACTCAATCGCTGTGAGAATGACCGGTGAAGTAACAGCAGTGAGGTCGAGTACCAAGAAAGAGTCGAAGTCAGGGATGGGGAAGGAGGATGTGGGGATAGAGGGTGAAACCCTAGGAATAATGACCAAAGAATGTGAGGAAAAAACCAGAAGTGTGTAACATACCTGTAGAGTAACGAGGTGGGTGTGACCAAATGTCCGTGGATGTGAAAGGATCCTCGGAATAGCCTAAAAGCTCTTCTTCCATTTCAGTGGCCATGGTCAAACCGAAACCGACAATCAAAACAAGAATACCATCAATAGGAGGTCGCAAGGCAGTTACGACAGTTCAGTTATGAATCAGGTGGGGGTCAAAACACCCGTAGTGCAGGCAAAACGTGTTGTATATCGAGGACATGGAGAACCAGGGGAGCCCCTCATCACTCTGGTTCACTCAACCGCAGGTCACGAGTTCGAGCCCCGCAACGCACCATGCTCGACCTTCCACGCTCATCTCTTCACAATCACAACCCTTGTTCTTTGCGTAACATCATTTATGAGCTATTGCAAGTTGTGTAATTGCATTAAAAAAAAAAACAAAAAACAAAAAACCCTAAAAATTACACTTGCAAACTTTCATCAAACCCTCAAGCTTATTAATACATATCACCATGGTATTGGCCCATTATTGTAATAAATCCTATTTAGAAGTTATATAAAACTAGAGGGGTGATTATTCGTGGTCAAAAATCTTATTATATTGTAAATATTGAATTTTATGTGCTGATTAATTAAATTTAAATATGGTTATAAAATCATTATATAGTGAAACGGATCTTAAATTATAACTACTACTTATATGTTATATATTTTAGTGTGATGTAAAAATAAAATTACAATATAAAAAAATTGAATTTAAAAATTGTTTACATCTAACATCTAACACCTACACATCTCCCCTCTATTGGGTCGTAAAGCATCTCTCAATGCAACTACTCCAAAAAGGGTTGGTTGTCAAATAAGCTTTATAAAATTGGTGTGAAAGAAAATATGTGTTGTTTGGTGATGATGAAATCACTGAACATGATTTTTGGAAATGTCGAGTTACCAAGACGTTTTGGTCATGATTTTAAGATAAGCATCAATTTTTCACTACCCTACTATCATGTAAAGGTTCCCTTCTAGGTGACACCAAGATGATTAGGGATCATTGATGAGTTTTGTGGCACTTAGTATGGTTTATTGTTATTGGCTTTCTTTAGAAGCATTTATGTAAAGTCACATTCAAGTAAATCCTTCCCCATTTAACTGGGTGAGTTGAGGAGTTTTTTGTAGGAGTATACTTGCTTGTGAAGATCAATTATGTGCCTTTCTTGTGATGTTGACTTTATTTCTCTTGGTGTGCAAGAGTACATACTTGAATTTTTTATTGACTTTATTTCTCTCAGTGTGCAAGAGTATATACTTGAATTTACTTTTTTAAGACATGATTTCCTTGTTACTCATATTGTTCATGTGATGTAACTATTTGACTAATGATTACATTGAGACATGCAAGGTGCATCATATCGTGCAATAAAGGTGAGATGTGTCACACGAGTAATGCTTATATCTCAACATGAAAAACATGAAGTTCACAGTATTAAAAAAAAAAAATCTAACATGGGTAATGGTTAATAAAAAAGAAAACACTAAACTTCATAGTATTAAAAAAAAAAAATTTAAAACACTAGCTCTTAATTACAAAAATGTAAATATATAATAACAATAGCAATAATATTAAATACTATTAATAAATAATCTCACACATACACATTTGCATGGAAATAATTTAAGTGTGGTATGAAACCCACTACTTATGAGCCTTATTATCATGTAAGCAATTGTACCCTCTATACCAATGTTGAGATTAGAATATACTCAAAACACAACATTTTTTTTATTATCATTCCACAATGTCTCAAGATGCCTATACTTGGGTAGCTAGTGCTACCCACAAGGTTACTTTGCCTCTTAACAATCTGTTAGGCCTAATTAAACATATAACATTGAAGAGATATAAAATAGTTACAGTTATAAGATACCAATGGAAATAAAAAACATATATAAAATTCAAGCATTTCCAATTCAAATCAATGCATAACACAACAAGAAAAACAACCAAGAATAATATACAAAAAAGCCATGTCCATGAAATTGGTTGTCGAGGTGTGATTCTCTACATGGACAAGGTGTTTCCAACCAACAAGGGTTGTTTATCAAGGGTATGATATTCCCTATGGTAACTTTTATGTATTTACCCCTTTCAAGTTCTCATTTTCTAGCTTGGTGTGCATGGTGATCTAGGATAAAAGGGGCAACACAATCATGGCAAGCAAGAGCCTTCTTGACCCAATGTGCAACAACTTTCTAGGTTCAAACTCCTTCAATTATTAAGAAGAAATTGGATCATTGGAGAAGGTGAGAATGGAGCATGGGTTTACTGAAGATGCTACCATAGATGAAGAAATCAAGCCATGGGCTTTAGACACTAGTAATACTAAGACTAAAAACACCAAATAATATCAAACTTTCAAATTAAGTCTCTCATAGGAAAATTAAAGAGAAGAGAAGCATATCAAGAAATCCTACTTCAATTGGACACAATGCAGCGTCAACGAGGCTAATGAAAGCAAGGTTTCGACCTTAGCCAAGAGAATAAATGACATAGAGTCCACAAAACATGAGCATGTTCCTTAGGAAGGTCTATAAACATTCTCTTAGACAAATCTCTAGAATGTATTGTTTTTTTTTATGTTTTATCAACATAGGAAAATTAGCTATGATGTTTCCTACTTCTACTATATGAATAGTCTTAGGCATAGAGATATCTTCTTTAAGTATAGTATTTGGACAAATTGTCTCTCAAACAAAACAAACAAATAGAAGACTTGCTAACTCAAATAGTTACCATTTGTTTTTGAATTCCAAATTTCTGAGAATTCATGGTTTTTCACTCTAGGGACAACTAGAAGATCAGTTATGTCTTTAGAGATCACCCTTTCCCTTGATTTCGTAATCCTCACATATACAACTACCTAGTATCATCGATCCAAATTCTATAAAATATCGAACATGGTATCATGCATGACAAAGTATCAAGACAGTTTGTTTAACGTCATCTATCAAATTATGATAAAAAGCACGTTGCACCGAGCACTGTTGCCTTCAACAGACCCCTCACATATTAAATGTAAACTACATATAATACACGTGTCTCCTTCTACATGGGCAAGTCACCCATCATTTCGGTCCCCGTGTGAAAGAATCACATGTATATCATATAACTTGTATGTTTAAATCAACCGAACGACCACAGCAACATCTTTAAAACAAAATGTTATCATAACTGACAATTCCACCACCCCTGCACATCTATTTCTTGTCAGAAATTATGTAAACAACTATAGTACTAATTTTCAACTTCGACAAAGATATCATATGTGTCTGATGCGTTGTGCGTGTAAAGTTCGCTGTCCTCTTTCTGGTCAGAAATTTCCAAATTAAATGAACTTGGACAAAAGTTTTATATATATGTATGTACTTGTGAAGGTTACTGTTCAAGGGAAATCAAGCAGTAAGCAACAGAGAACTAAAGGAACAAGATTTCCCATCTCAAAAATGAGAAACTGTTCTTTGGAGATGATGCCAGTCAAGCGTGCAAATATTAATTAACAATATCTATAACGGTATGCTTTTGGGAGGATGCTCTTACAGAACAATATTGTTGATTCCATATAGACATTTTCCAAAATCTATTGCCCAAAGACACCCAATGAATAGCAGACATCATCTTTAGGGTACTTTTTGAAGGATGCTATTACAGAACTATACAGTTGATTCCATATAAATCTTTTCCAAATTTATTGCCTAAATACATCCAATAATAAATCAGATTTCAGACTGTCAAGAAAGTTCCTTATTTATAACCAATATGCTGAAACTCTCATTGTAATCAAATCATTGGCCGTGTTCCCTTCTTTCCGTGCTTGGCACAGGTTTACAAAAGAACATATAGCACAGCCCTCGGGGTAAGACCGCCTGCATTTTGTAGGCAAACTCTAACCATACCAACAAAATGTACCAATTCCATGCATTCTCAGAGTAGAAAAGAAATGTTAGATTTCTCTTTAAATGTTTGAAAATTTCCAGATTCTCAAGATTTAGCGCTAGTAAAAGATAATTCAATTCGCTTGCGAAGAATACAACTGCTCTGGCAAAATAATGAGAAACAAGTACCCTGACAGGCTCTCCTATTTTCCTTTTTTAATTAAACAAAATCTCATAGAAAGGATCCTCTGCAGTTACAAAGGCTTTACAAGATTTACTATTTATTTTGGTTCGTGAAAGTCTCAAAAACCAGTAAATTCGTAATTAACTATCAAAGAGAAATTTGATACAGAAACAGACCTGCTTAGAAACCACAGGCATGGTTATCAAGAGCAGAAGCAGCGGACTCAACATGCCGAAGCAGAAAACCATAAATTTTGCTCTTCAAACGATCAATGTTTTCTACCAACTTGGTGTCTGGCATATCTTCCTTTTTATGCCCAAGCTGATCTAGCCAGTCGTTAACCTTTTTAAGTTGAGATAGCATTGCTGCAATTTGGCTGCTATCTTGCTGCGACTGAGTTTTGGCTGTAGAGGCATTGTCAGAATCTCCGTTTTCCACATGAAACCCAGCATCCAATACGTCCTCTATAAATTTCAAAAACCAGCTCTGTGCTTCCTGTTGGAGATGCCTAGCCAGATCCATTGTCTCGTCTACTCCATTTCCTTTTATCCATTCAATGCCGGTACCTTTTAAAGGTGCTTCTGAAGAAACTTTACTCACAGCTTTTATGTTGTTGGGCTTTACAGGTGTGCCAAGAGACTGGCGCTTCATTGCACTGGTCACCAAAGGAACAGCTGATCTAAAATCCCCTTTATCAGAAATACTACGCCTTCTATCACTATTTGTCTGAGCTACAGATGACAATGCAACCCTAGCCTGAACTTTGTTATCAGGGGATGCAGGAGTGGACCTTCTGGAAGACACAGAGAAAGGGAAAGCTTGATTCTTGAATGTCTGTGCAGCGGAAGGATCCTCTGATGTAATAGCCTGCTGGTTGTTTTGAGGGACTACACTTGACGTCCCTTTGTTTGGGGAGTTCTTGAAAGAATAGTTAAATCCATATTTGCTGAATATGGATATGGATGCCAAGTCCGTTGCTAATGCAGCACCAATCCATTGAACTGCACTCTTCGCTTTTTCCGTTGAAATATTGAGAAGGTCATCGGCCAATCCATCAGTATGTGGAATGTCCTTATCTTTATCTGCAGTCCTGCTTGCAGCTAGGGATTCAACAACAGTCACTGATTTCAAAAGCGTTGGATGGATCTCAAAGAACCGATCAATTGAAGGATGGGGATTATTCGTCTTAGCAGAAGAGCATAGCTCAGAAAACATACTGTACATCAAATAAATGGCATGAAAAACATCAGAAACGTAAAGATGAGAAGCAGAGCAACACCAAAACAAAATTATGATCATATTCAATTCAAACCCCTCAAACATGACAAGCTTCCGTCATTTTAATGTTACCCACATGGTCGCTACATAAAAGTTAAGATGAAATAAATGCATTTGAAATTTGTCACTTTATTCATATCCATAAGCACATAAAACCAGCGAATAAGTTAATGACAACATTAAACGTTTACGTGCAGAAAATGCAAAGGAGAAGAAAGAATACCAATTAGCTCTCACATTGACTTTACGTAAAACATCATACATAAGTTTAACTAGCTCTCAAATTTAAATCCAATACTTGCCTGATTGATATAAAAACTCAACTCTCCAAATTCAATGTAAATTTAGATAGTGATCTAAGCATATATATGACGAAAAACAAAGGAGCATATGAATAAAAGTGTGAGCATATCGCTCTTCCTATAGATATAAATGCGCTTAAACCTTCAAATTGGAAACTAGCTGGTCAAAGAAATGCCACATCTGGTTAAAAATGTGGATTGAAAATAAAATCAAATGCACTTCACGCACTTCCCAGGAAGCAAAAGCAGGCTAGCAAGCTTATTTAGCCAGCGAGCATCTCTTTTTCCAATAAAATATTCAGAGTACACTGATGAAAGAAAGGAAAAAGATCTACTTGAACACCTAAGACTAGGAATCCCATTCCTCCTTGTTCCAGTTCGACAGCGAAATCTGTTAAAAGAAATTAGTCAATCTGGCTCTGTTCGATGATGGAGCTCCTAATCCTAAAGTTAAGTATGTCATCTAACCATGACTGCCATAATGATATTAATTATTGATATGCCATTATAACTAGATGCCTGTCATAATCTTTTCAGAAATAAAATTTGAGGTTGTCATCCCCACCTACATAAGGAACCCAAGACAAAGGGTACTTACTACTACCAATAAACCCGAGGCTATCGCCAACCATAAATTCACAATAAACCGTATCTATAGTCACCGGATTCGCCTAAAAGGGCCATGAATCCCAAACTTCCCCGTATCGGGTACGTATACGCATGGGATTCTGCCCTAACTAACGGTATAGCGCATCCGAATGGGGCACGGCGTATCCTGACCGCACCCCATTCGGATATGCCATATCCCGTAAAACCGAATACGGCCGGGCCCACGGGTTCAAAAGCTTGTTTTTATTATAAAGGGGGCTTTTTGCTCATTGTTTTTCACCAATTTCATTGTTTTTCACCAATTCAGGAGAGGATTTTTCAGAGAGGGCATCAAGCCTATGGCCCTAGTATTTATATGTGATTCATGGTAATGTTAAATTCTTAAAGTAAAGTGTGTGACATTCTCCTTAATCTTCATTACCATGAAATGACTCAGATGTTTGAGAGTGGTTCACCTCATTGGATTTCATGGAGAAAGTAGATTTTTAGATTCGATTCAAAATCCAGCAGACTTATCAGTTTTTCAGGATTTCAGAATTGGGTTATTGCAATGTTTCATCGAATTTTGTCATGTATTAGGTATGGAACTCGTATTTAATCAAGAGCAATCTCAATCCCTCTTGTACCTTTGATGTTAGTGACATTGGTTGTCAAACTCCTCTATCATGACCCTACTAAAAATGTACCCATCACTCAAAACAAAACCTTGACTATCTAAGATGATAGATAAATCTATGTTTAAATCAATGAATTAAGTATGAATTTGTGTAAAAAATTATCTAATTTTTAATATATATATATATATATATATATATATATATATATAAAATAATATATAACGATCGTATCCTAGAAGTGTCCCTACCCGGGTCACCAGACAGATCCGATTCTTCGAATCCCCGTATCCCCATATCAGGAACTTATACCGTATCTATTTAACCATCAAACCTTCTCGTGCATCCAACCATCAAAAGAAATGTTTCCCGCCTCACTATGCTGCTGATCTCACCGTTTCTCGTGTCTAATCTCTTGTAAAGGAATGAGGAATGTTGTTTGTAGTCCCATTGCAGTGGCAGCTAGAACCAATTCATTAATAAAGATTAAAATGGATAACAATAGTGGCCATCAAACCCCCCTACTCGCTGAAGAAAGTGGATAGGAATAGAAACTCCACGATGATACTTAAAATACTCATAGTAGTTAAAAGCCTACATAGGAGTTATATATATATATATATAGATAGATTGATAGATGTACACAAGGAACTTTTTCTTCCATAAATAAAGGGTAGCTTTTTCTTTCTTTTTTCTCTATTTCAAACTTTAACACAGAAGCAATCCGGATAACTGAACCTTCTTTTATCATAGTAACAACTTAATAAATAAGGTTGACAAAACCATCCTGATAACTGAACCTTCCTTTACCATAGCAACAACCTAATAAATAAGATTGACAAAGAATAGATACCTCAATCCTCGAATGACAGCTTCAGCGGCAGAGGCTTCTTGCAGTGCTTCTGCTGCAGCGATGGAAGCAATGTTCCGTCTTTTCAGAACCTCCTGACATATCAAACAGTGCAATTGCCAAATCATAAAATGCCCTTTAACTCGCCATAAAATGATCAAATTGTGTGTCAGGAAATGAAACAAATTATTAAGCAATTGTGAAACGTTAAATGCTAATTGAAGAATGTAACAGTAAAAGAAGATAAAGGAAATCCTACCTGTCCAAGTTCAGATAGGTTCACAGAAATAGAATCCCAAGGGACACTTCCATCTGTCCATTTCTTATCATGAACTGTAATTTGTGGTACACCGTGGCTTGACTTATCAACTGAAGATCTCTTGGTTGGTGATACACCGGAAGCTTTGTTTAGAGCTACAGCCTTGGCATTTTCAGATGCATCCTTTATAACTATATCTTCTTGCTTCGACTGTGTTTCTCCTTTAGCATCGCTTAATCTACGAGAGAGAGCAACCTACATTTGGCAGAAACATGCCAGCAATGATATTAAAATATTTTATTAATATCCTACAAATAAGAAATGCGAAGGCTAACCATGCATATGTAATTTTTGCTTGTCTATTTTTCCAGTTTCATGATCACCCTATATATGACTTGAGAAAGGTTCGAGTACTATAAAATGAATCCCACAAGAGGACGAAGTAGTCATCATCACATAGGGGTTCATCAATATGGAGCGTTCAAATGGATATCCAAACAGTTGCTTTGGAACTTTCTAGATTACTGAAAGAGATAAAATCTGGTTGAATGATTGATTTGGACTTTCCTGTTGCAGAGAAGGCATATTGGGTTAACTCCCCCTTTTCTGCTGAAAACAGCAGATGAGGAATGGTTTTCACACATGTAAAGATTTGTGAATCAAGGACTGGGACACATGGCTAACATAGAAAACTCTTAAATGGTCTCTGAGTCCAGACTGTAAACAGGTCAATTTGGACACTGTATTTCAGATGCACATATTTGAATAGGGATATGCCCAGGAATTCTTGTTATGTTTCAACAACATAATAGAAATTAAAAATGCTGAACAATGTCATGCACTAATACTAAAGTGCAAGCCACTGTTTATGATATGGATGTGGCCAAATGTTAAAACAAAATACCATAATTGCAGCATCAACGTCTGTGACAGGCTAATGGAAGTATAAGAGAGTCTCAGTTAAAAGCATGCTTATCTTCGCCCAATAACTGTTGAGTGTGAGCTTAAAAGAATTATCAGTCCACAAAAGTCTAGTTATATGGATTCTACTGCCTAGGTATCTTTCGTCAAATAGTCATAACTGTGCAGTCAGTATATAGGTCTTTATTTCAGCCAGATCGAAGGAGCCCTCTAATATAGTAAACTTCCCCTCCAGTTACCCAAATACAGCAATACAGGATGTCAATTCCTAATCTCCAATTGATTTTTTTGATGATTTGCATTGGTTCAGAACTAGGCAAATTTAACACAGAACGTGGATTGTCATGTCTAAATGTAGCCTAATTTTGTTAGATTTGTCACGAGAAAGAAAGGTCATTCTACCATAAGATTAACTTATTCTATTCTTATCATATCAGATTTGTCACCTGAAGAAGAACCTTTCGTTATAAAAATAAATTATTTAAATTTTACAGTGGCTTAGATATCATTGTAAAAATTTATGCCTCAAAATGCCCGAGTAACATTATCTCTTTTCCCTGCCAAAAGTAATAAAATCGAACTTCTGTGATGGGTTTTTCAGTGTAGTTTGGTATACATCAGAAGCCACAAATAACAGAGAGTTAATGTTGCCAATGTGTTGGAAAATCATCATGGATACCAAACAGAGCCTCAGTTCATTGCCAAAGTTGACAGATAATGGGCACGTCCATTAGGGTTCCATCCGCACTGTGGCCTTCCCTATCAATGCAAAAGGATTTAAAAAAACATGTATGGACAAATTGAACTAACCTGTGTGCGCAATGCTGATTTAAGGTCCACTTTGTTCTTGTTGGAACACTTCTCCTTCTGCTCCTTCAATGCCAGGATGGGCTCTTCCCAACTTTTACGCAAGGCCCTAGGATTCTCAGGCAGGTCCACCATCGCCCTCGATCCACTGACCACCGTTTTCTTCTTACCGCAATCCCTGATAGCTGGAGACAATTTACCAGCAGAAAGCCTTCTTCCAGGAGATATCGAAGTCCTCCTGCCAACAGGCGAGGGCTGAAGAGCTCTCCTGCCGGGAGAGGGCTGAGGCGTTTTCCTCCCCGCATTCGGCGAAGGCTGCCTATACCTGGACGGAACAACATATGCGCCTTCTCGCGCAGGAGCCCTGTTTTCTTCTTGAGCCTTCAAGAGACTTGGAACAACGCACTTAGAGGGTATGGGAGACGATGCCCTTGAATTAGCCCTGGTTGCAGGGGAATTATCTCGAATAACCCTGTTCTTGCCTGACTTTCCGGCAGAGAGAGACCGCTTCTCGGTCTTTCCGGACTCCATTTTACTGCCATCCGACGGCAAATTTTCCGAAGAAGACAAAATTGGCCTGGTTTGCTTCCCACAAGCAAAAGCATTCTGATTCAAAGCAGGCTTCTCAAAACCTTTATCGTTGACCCCCTCGGTGCCGCAAGTGGACACCTTGAAAGGCCTATTATTGTCAGCAGACTCCGGCTTTCGGGCCATAAACTGGCAGCTGGCAACCCCTTCCATTGCATTCGAACCCGTGCTGCTCGGATTCGCGTTTGAATTCGAGTTCGAGCCCACGGACTGTATAACAAAACCGTTCTGCACCGAAGGCACAGCCCTGGCCACCAGATCCTCCGGGTTACCTATACAGGGGTGCCTACCTGGCAGAGGCCGAACGCAGCGCAGACGTGGAACAGGGGAACCCGATTCAAGCCGGTCCACGTAGAAGAACTGTCCGAGCTGCAGCTTGTCTGTCAAAATAAGATCGTTATCCTCATCCGACAAGGAAACATAAGTAGAATGAGCCGAGTCGGAGACCTTGATGTAAAACCCCTTGTTCGGCCAAAGCTCGCTCCCGGCCAACGCCGGAACAATGCCGATCACTTGCAGAAGCACGGAACGGTGTTCTCCAGCGACCTTCACATCGGAATTCATGCACTGTAGCAATTTCAACAGGATCCCCGGTGTTAAAGACGCCATTAAAGCTGTAAAATCAAACCAAAAACACTGAAAAGCCTCTGCTTCAACCCTACAAAATCCAGAAATTTTATGAAATTTACAGGCTCGGTCTTCTGGAGATTCCCCGATTATGCAGAATCAGCTGGACCATTTAACCATTATCCCCAGAGGCTAAGCACCACCGACGGAAGCCATGAAACTGAGAACTGAATCACTGCAGAGGCATTCTCAAATATCAGAGCGTTTTTCCCTGTAGCTCAAAAATTCAAAATCAAGCCTACTCTATGTATCAGCTATATGCATGGCTTCGGCTATATCCCGTTCCGTTCCGTTTAGTCCCTCAAAGCCGGAGAGTTTTCAAATTCCGCGGTTCCCGCCCGGTGCCCGGCGCCTGGTCCCAAACGGTAAACTTGTTTTATCCTAAAAAAAAATTAATCTATTTTGAACAGATGGGTCCAGGGGTCTTACACCGTCCACGTAAGCAGAAGATAGCCGTTACGAAATCAGCCGTCATTTGACAGAAGTTTAGTCCGCCGACTTCCCGTCTAATTCAATTTCAAAGCGGATTAACGACGGATAAGTTGTACGTCTTGTCAATTTTAAGTGACCCGTGTCAAATCTGTGTTTGAGGACCGTTGTGTTTTTAATTTTTAATGCTCATTCAATTTGAGAACCAAAAGGTGGGGTTCATGTGACACCTTGGAGGGTGGAGGTTTTCTCTCTACGACCCTTAACTCATACTTAATGGACACCCTGAAGTCGACATGAACCTGACAGTGACCAAATATGTACTTTGAAGCGCAGTCTTAAATGAGTATTCCAATTGAATATGCATGGATGAGATAGCTCGATGATTGAAATTATTTGGTTTGAGTATTTTGGGTGATGGTAGTCACTAGGTTGGAATTTTAAAATAGATTCACTTGTTGGTTCGAAACGCGTGGACTTTGTTCATGATAATGTGACTATTATCGAAAGATTTCTTCATAAAATTTGATGGTTTTGATATATATATATATATATATATATATTTTTAATATATTTATATTTAGTGTTCACATTTTAAAAGAAGATTTTAATTATATGGCAAATTTTTTAATGGTTTTGACACTTTTGGTGTTTCAAGTGTAAAAGAAAATTTTGATTATATGGTAAATATGTTAACTCGATTTAACTCGCAAATCACTTTATAACAAGCAATTTGCTTATCAAATTCTATCCTCATTCCGGGTGGTCACTTTCCATCTAAATAGGGGATGTGATATATATATATATATATATATAAACTAAATTTAAGATAAGTGTGAAGGCAAGGGGATGTGATGGAGAGCGAAGGTGATAGGGTTCATGGTTCTGGGCTACTTGGTAACACCGCGGCCACCTCACAGAGGCACTCAATAGACGAGAGGAGGTACCCTAGACTGCTGGTCTTTGGTCCCAAGAGATGGTGGCATCTGATCGAAGGTTACGTGTTGGTGCATCGCGATTTTCAATGTTTGGGAGACCCGGAACCCTCATCTGAGGACCCCCGCCTCCCTTTAACAGTTTTTGACCATGGGTACAGCACTGATCAAGAGTCTCTCGACCCTTGCAGTGTATCAATACACATATTCGGGGACGGCGAATGGGAACCCACATTCGGGGGGAAAGGGGTATTGCAAAGAAGAAACTATCGGTTAGGGGAGGATCAATAGGGGTGCTTCTCGGTGGCAAGAATCCCAGCAAATAACCATTACATATTTCAGCAGAACGCCTTATTTCCTAGACCTGTTTTGGGGATTAGGACCCCCAAATGCCCCCCTGTGCAGGCTGAAATAGATTTGGGGACGAGCCATACCCCTGTATTGCTCGAATATGCGACATTGTTTGCATTGGGTCATATCGCTCATCGACCACACAACAACTGTTGCCTCAAGACAGAAATAGATGCCTTGCTACATGGAGTCATTGACCTCTTTTTGCCTTCGAATCAATGTAGTCATCGACCATTATTGGGGCATCCAGAACAGGCTCTGATAGGAGACAACAAAAGGGCATCAGATATTGTGTATCAGGTAACCCCAACCCGCTTTCAAATTTTCATTAAACCCCCTGTGGGGAAGAGTATTTTATTTTGGGTACACGATACAGAGGGTGAAAAATCTAAAGTGGAATATCAGACAATCATTAGGAGGTATTCTTTTGCAATCTCTAATTTGTGGAGGTAAATCTTTACAAGACACTGGCTCAATCAAGGAATGCTTCATAAGCTCGGGGTCTACCATTAACCTCAACCTGAGACTGAGAGGAGCAACAATAGAACAGGGGAAATCAAATGGTCATGGGGGCACAAGGGGGTGCAACACCTCAAAATAGGAACTCCCTAAAGGAGGTCCCTCATATAGGAACATCTTACATGGGAAAAATAAAGCAACTGCACCAACAAAACCAGCGTACAACACCCCTAGCTTTTACATAGTAGAGCAATTGAACCACATACCAGAACTGAACATAAATCCAGAGATTGACGAACATCACACCACACATGAATCACATGCAATCATATGCAAATTTAATTGCTTCTATCCCAAACCAATGGAGCTCTTTCATTGGATTTTCACAAATTGGACTATGGATTGTGAAATTCATCTCTGCTCCAAAGGGTTTTTCATAGTCAAATTTCCATCCTCAGAAGCCAGAGACATTATACTTAGGGATGGACCGTGGTTCTGGGGATCAACCAAACTCTTCATTACACCATGGTTTCCGGACTTTGATGCAAACACTATGGTTGTAACTAGAATGTCGGTTTGGGTCTGGTTGTACAACCTTCCTCTTCATTTTTGGAACGAATGCGTATTAGAAGTTATTGGGAACATCATTGGGAGATAAATCAAAACAGATATGCAACAATTGGAGGAGACAATCTACACTTTCGCTTGTATTTGTGTGGAAGTAGATCTCAACAAAGGATTACCAGAAAGCATACAATTGGTACATAAACAGCAAAAATGGCCGCAACACCAAGATTATGAAAACATTGTGTTCATATGCAGAATCTACAGGAAGACCGGTCATTTACAAAACACATGCCCTAATACAAAAAGAGAAAACATAAAAAGAAGAAGACATGGAAAGCAACCAAAGGGTGGCAATTTCCCCCATGCGGACCAGAAGAGGAGGCAGAAGAAGAAGCAGATGATCCCATCCCCAATGAGAACAATCAGACATTAACCAATTCGACTGCACAAGGAAATGAAATGCAAGATCCTTGTGAGCTAATATCCTCAGATCAGCCGGCAAAGGAACCAGTGGCTCCAGACATCGGGGAAAATAAAAGGCACCACTTATCATATACCTCAGACTCAGATAAGGACAACGAAGTACTCATAGGAGAAAACCATCTCGCCCTTGTCACCTCCACGCCATCACAAGGTGCATGGCAAAAGGTTGAGAAGAAGAAAGGGAGAAAAACTTAAATTTCTCCTCATTTGTAATTTTATGTTCTCTTGTTTGTACTTTGAACACGAGTCTTGACTGGTTGTTGGTCTAATTATTAGCTTATGCAACTTGTAATTTTGTTTTCATTAATAAAATTATGATTTTTTCCTTGGAAAAAAAACTAAATTTAATGTAATAATTTTTTTTTTTGTGATTACCTAAATAATAAATATAAATAAGTTAATCCAAGTATTTCATTCTTAAAATAATTTGTTTGGTTATTAATTTTATTAAAAAATTATTATTTATTTTAAAATTTTATAATAATGTTAATAATTTAATTTACCTTGAAGAAACTTGAACATTATTCTTCATTATGGGTAATTGAATTTGACTTAACGCTGACTATTTTAAATAGGAAGATACACAAGTGTAATGTTTAAGGGTTATTATAGAAAAATCTTTTATAAATGATGATTAATTTATTGGATTTTTTTAGAAACTATGAGGTTGATTTGTTCCAATGAAATGGATGTGTCTATTGCTAGTTAAAGAAAGAGAAAGGACAAATTGTTGATAAAGCCCTATGGTTTTGTGGACAACATTAACTTCTTTTATGAAGTCATGGTACCTTAGTTTTAAGTTGCATATAGAATCATTAACAAAACTATGAATTTAGTAAGAGCATGTAGTGTTTGTCTTGAATGATGGAGTGAGAATACACATTCAACTATGGGAAATGCCTTGGACATGTTTATTATCTTGAGTTTAGAATTGGGAGAAGGTTCATCGCTATTATTGTCATATATTTACATTGTTGAGAACTAAGAATCATTGTTGACCATGAGTTCTCATCAATGAACATATGGCATTCAATTATAGATTTTCTTTGAGCATTCACACATGATAGCTTCTTACCTAAAGACAAGAGTAGAAAGTGATCAAATTGTAAAACCGTTGTCATAGTGGAAGAATTGGGAGCTAAGTTGTAATTGGATAACTTCATCTATAGATTTAGAGGTATTCTCCTCAAAGCTTTAGTCACCAATCCTACCCTGCTAACTGAGGTGAGAGGTGTTGATACTAATATAGATATTACTAAAGAGTCATTTTCACCAATCCAAGTGGCTTTGCTCCATTTTTCCACTAGATGGGTGAAAGAAGGCTTAGGCAAGACAACTCATAACAGGAAATTAACCTAATACGTTTAACCAAGTTAGAAAATGCAATATTGGTAGGATCATCCAAAAGTCCAATAATCTTAAAGTAATGAATGAATTGATTGAATTGAATTTCAAAACCTAAAAGAAAATACACCAACAGACATGAATCTTGAATTAAGAAAATTAGCAAATAATGATTTTTAACATATCATATAAAATAGTAATATAATTTACAATCTTTTGGGGCGAACAAAAGTTATCGTTGGTCTTCTGATAAAGGATAGTGTATATATGTGTGTGTGTGTCAATTAAGTTTAGCCTAGGTGGCTGGGCGGAATAGTTGGTATCCTCTCTACCTAGGTTGAAGTCTCTTATGTTGACATGTTTACGCTCTAGAATAGAGTAACTTGTTGAGCTCTTGGGTGAGTCTATATTGAGGGTTGGCTTAGTACTAGCAATCTTTTTCTTGCCTTTAGGCTGAAAGGGAGGCTAAATTTCTTCCTTACCTAATACCCAATACCCAAAATTTTCCATATATATGTATCTAATACCCAAAAACACCTCACCAATAGAAGGTAACGGGGTCAATTTTCCTCAACGCCCTCAGAGTTAGGTTCTGCTAAAAAGTGATCATTTTGTATAAATGTGCTTAAATATTTCTTAAAAAATATATATATATATATATATGCTATCAAGGGCATGGCATTTCAAGATGAATAAAAGATCTCTAAATAAAACATAAAAGAGACAACACCAACTTAACAATATCTTAGAAAACAAAATCATAAAACCTTAATATATATAAAGATATCATTTCAAATCGACCTAAAAACTAACTAAAAGTCTACCACCAAGGACATGGCCTTTCAAGATAGGATAAAAGTAATAAAGCATATAAAATTCAACATCAATTCGACATTATCTTAGAAGACAAATCTCAATTAGACAATATCTCAAACGACAAAATCACAAAACCTTAGGAAGCCAACCATGAAAGAACACCACCAAAAGCGTGTCCATCAATAAGTGGCATTTCTTTGTCTCTTTGTGTAAAGTTGATGTGAGCTCTCATCCATGAGGTTTGTCTAAAGTTGATGTGAGCTCTCATCCATACCTCATGTTTTGGCAATTATTGTCCCGCAATGTCTTGAGAACTACAAGATCTGTATGGTTTTTCCATGAGTTCTCGTTGATTACAATACAATTCTATAATAAAATTTTTATTAAAATTTTATTTAAAATTAAAAACAAGTCGATCTCTTACTTTCACATTGTTTCCTATGATATAATAAAATTGTATTCCTTAAAATCAATAAATGTCTTAGTTTCACAATGTTTCCCTTTGACGTTGAAAGCCCAAAGGCTCAAGGCTCAAGAGGATCTCATGAGTGTAATAAATATCCAAAAAGAGAACAAGTTTCTTGTCGATCACTAGCGACTATTGTTTAGTGACCTATTGTGAGATTATCACTCCCAAATAGGAGGATACAACATTCGAAAAGACACTATTGTATAATTATTCTTATGTCTTTGTTATGGGATTCCGATTACAACCATGATTTATTTATGTTAAAAAAAGTATTCATAAGAAAAAAAAATATAATATATTTGGTAAGAGTATTTGTTTCAGGTATGTTATTATTTAATATTTTAAATGTTAATTTAGAATGTAAATAATGTGGTGATATAATTAAATGATTATTAAATGTTAATAGATATCAAAACATTTAACTCGTGATTTTTTTAAAGAATGGGAAAAACAATTTTAACTCAATTTTGAAATTAGTAGTGAGGATAATTATCTCTGGCCATTATCTGCAAATGCAGGTTGAGTCATCATATCGTTATTCAAAGAAAATCACACCACCAGGAATGACTCGTTGGTGGTCCGTAAGGGGGCAATTTTTTCTCCTGTCAGATGCCTTCAGGTCTTGGGTCGTTAACATGTTTCTTTACGTCTGAGGAAGGAAGACGAGCTCTTAGCCAAACAGAAGCAGTTTTAGGGCATACTCCATGCACAACATTTAACTCATGATAGATCTCCCATTGCCAAAAAAAAATCATACAAATTAACTAAATTATAACTTTATCTTAAATTATTGTCCCAAGGGGCAGCACAATTGGTGATCGAAGTAATGTGAATCCTCAAAAAATTGAGAGATCCAATGTTCAAATACAAAAAGAATTATTATTATTATTAATTTTTAAAAAAGAGTTAAATATAAATACATTTAAAAAAAACATGTGATGCAAGAGCATCCCACTTCCGAGTCAAAATGTATTTTGATCAGAACAAGAGTCTGTTATTTTCCAAGGGAGTTGGCTCCCTAAATGAGTGAAATTGTTTAATTTCATTTATTTTACTAAGTTTCTAGAATAATTATACATAAATGATTTAAATTGAGGATTGTTGTAATGAGATCTACTCTTTAGGAGAGATCTCGAGAATATTGAGAGAGTTAGAGATATTTGAGGGTTAGTTGGATCTCTTGAGAATTTAGTGGATCTAGAGAATCTAGAAATAGGAATTTGTTGAGTAATTAGTGGATTTGAACCAAATTATGGTTTTAGAGTCCTTTTGTATAATTATCTAGCCAAGAGCATGTAATGTATGGAAGTTTGATAAAGATAGAGGAGAGGTGTGTGTCGAGATGCTTGAGCAAGTTAAGGCCAAGAAGGGCCAATTTGATTGTAAATATGGTCGAGCAGGATAGGGTTGTTGTAATTTTGTATATATAATTAAGTAATCGAATGCATTTGAGTAAAACTTGCAATCATAGTGCATATATGTCTGTACAAGTTCAATCCCAATTGTATATGTCGTCATTGTGAGGGTGATTTATTATAAAATGTGAGATCATTGGTAGGTGAGAGGTGCAAGAGTCTGCAATGTTGCAGAACACCATAAAGCTCGGGAGGGATTAACGCTGTGGTAGAAGAATACAGAGAAAGACCAGATTAATACGAGAGCACGCAACAATGCTTGACAGACCTTTATTTCGAGGGATAAAGAGTGTGTAGGAGTCGAATGTAAGAGAGAGCTTGCAGGAGGAATGTACAGGAAAGATTAATTCAAGTGACTAGGGATTGCAGAGTGTCGATTAAACCTCTGAAGGTCACATGACCATTGACCGCAGATCGATCAAGGTCGAAGACACTAGTGATGCTCGATCAGAGTCCATAAGAACCTATGTGGAGAATTCTGGAATAAGAGTGTTGCAGGAAGAGCAATCTGGCACTTAGCCAAAATTCAAGGTTTGAAAATATCAACTCTCGACGGATACCGAGAGATGGACTTCTCGCCACTTGACAACACTCAGGCCGGAGACTTATATCGAAAGGACAAGAGGCGTGCTTAACAGGAATTGGTGGGTTGACTGGAACTGGGCTAGCGTGTGAGCCCAACCAATCAAAAAGGAGGTCGGGATTACGTGGAGTCAGTGGGTCAGCCTGGAAGGTTGGAAGCCCAAACTTTCATGTACTTAATAAAAAGTAAGTTGAGCGGGCCTTTATAAAGCGAACAAATGTGGTGACAAATAGGAGTATGATCGTGGAACTGTGGGTCCATCCCGAAGGATTTATACCCTGGAAATTTTTGTGAAGTTCATTTATGCATTGAATTGGCTACTGTGAGCAGGCTCACATGACCTCAACAATATATAAAACTGAGTGGGTCCCGCACGTAGGTTTTCTACCCCAAAAACCTTTAGTAATCCCTTATTCCAACGAGTCAGGGTTTTTAGAGTAGGTCATAAGTGGTAACGTGGAGTTAGTGGCTAGCCAGAAGGGTTGGAGCTCGAGCGGTTTATGAAATGGAAATCAAGGAGAAGGCAGGGAATTAGGAGACCTGAGCCTTTTGTGTGCATGGTCATGAGGCGAATTTTTGCGATCAAGTTTGAAGGAGATAAGGCGTAAGACAAGGCTCAACACATTGTAAAAGAGTGTGGGTATATATGTAACAGTGGTGAAGATAAGAGGAGCTTCAGTGTTGGAGTATTGATATAAAAGGGTTGAGTTTCGAATTAGTGTATGCATGTATGTTGAAACTAGAAAGGGTGAAATGTATAGAGAGGGGCATGCATTGAAAGTTTGTATAAATGGATACCACTACAAGAAAAAAGGACATTGGTGAGGGTCAAAAAATGTCACCATAAGCTCATTAGTGACGGTCAAAAGAGCCTTTGTCACGAAAAATTGAACGCCACCAAAGATGGTGTCACCAAATGTATAGGTGTTGTGGTGACATTCAAGGTTCATCACCAATAATTATTTATACTGACGGATAGTGACCTGTTGGTGTCCAGGTATGAATGATTTATTCACCCTATTTCGACATTAATTTGTCAATCCGAGTGCATATCCTTTCAAGGCAATGCGCAAGGTATATGCAGGGGCAAACACATAATCCGTTCCGACCAAGGGTTCGTCATTTAAGATTCAAAACATAGTTGTGGGATTAAACTAACTACAGAACACGGCAATAATCATAAACAGGAAAGAGCTGCAATAATAAGCATAAAATGTTAATTGACACACACACAAAGACGCAGCACCTAATCAGAAGAGCGGGCCCAGCTCTCTGATCAGGGTTGTGTTACTCACAGAGAAGATTGGAGCAGCAAAACAGATGGTATTTTATTAATCTGTAACAGGTGATTACAATAGCGATGGGAGAACCCCCATTCACAGGAACAATCTACATTTTATACACAGCGAGGGAGATTAACAGATCTCCCTGAAACATGGTAACCACATATTCAGAATGTACATTAATTGGAATGACACCATCACCAAATATCCGAAATAGCAAAAAGGTCCAAGAATAGTTCTAGGGAATCGTCGCTCCAGCTGCGCGGCCTCCTTATGGCTGGCCATTACCAGATCTGTTGCGAAATGCTAAGCGGGGGTTCTTGTTCTCCAAGCTGTGGTCAAACATATGTTTTAGTACCGCAAAATAGATAAGACTTCGTGAATTTACTTCATTGATTAAAATATTCCAATTGGACAAGTCAAAGGTATTTACCTTGTAGGTTTAACATAACAGCATAGGTAAATGAATACAAAAAGGGTCAAAAAGGGAAATAGAAATGGATAGAAAGATGGTCTGATTTGGTACCCAACATCTTCCCCCAACTAGCCTTTTTCATGTCCTCATGCAGTCCGCTGCCTTCGCAAGTCTTGATTTTGCAGACTGTAGGTTTCATGAAGCCCGACGAGATCATATTCTGAGGCCATCTCTGTTCCTGGAACTTTAAACCCATCCGAAAGGAGAACTTCCTTCCACCAATGCGTTGGAACATCATAAGCTAGAGTGTAAGTTTCGGTAGGCAACCAAAGGACAGGAAACTGAAACTGGAGCCCCATCCACGGGCCTCCACATGTCTGGACATATGCCACATATCTGGGCACCCTAGTGAGTACTTGTGCAAAATTTTATGCCCCAAAAGGTTCCCTATTCCGGACAGCTGCAGGTGACATCATCCACCTTCTCTGAAAGCAATCAAGGGCCTCTTCTTGAAATGAGGTGAGTTGCTTAACACAAAGATCAAGACACCACCTTTGTGTCCTCACCATTCTATCTCTTTTCTCCCTAATTCCCAAAAAGGTGTTATGCTTATTGAAAATTGTGACTGACCTCTCATGTTCTCCTCTTACTATAAATGGCTTTGTAACTTGATTGGATTCAAAGGTGTTGCAAGCCTTCTACCAGTGAATCTGATTGAAAGCATAAGAGGTGAGAGCCCTTAAATGAATGTCCCCTACATACGGAACTGGGTTAAAATCTCTGTCCAGACGTAGTAGATACCCGTGCAGGTAAAATTCACACATCAGATGTTGAGTTGGCACGTCATGGTTCCTCAAGATTCAGAGGAATTGTACACCATCTTCTATCTCATAGCTGACCTCGTTTTTTATGCTTTCCATGCAAAATAAAAGGAAACGTTCATGCAAAAATAAAGAATAACAAGAAGCAGGGGGATGACATGCCATAACCTCTTGCATCAGACTGAACATCTTCTCCTTATCGACCTTCAGTTCTGCCACTTGCTTTTCCAGCTGCTCCATCTTGAGCTGTTGCTTCGCATGCCTTAATCTCATAACATCTATGCGTTTCACATATCCAAAGATGGTTGTGGAGGCTCTTTCCTCGGTCCTCCTGGCTTCGTTTTTGTATTGAGCCGCATTGTCTCCCTAAACTGCAGCTGATACCTTCGCTTAACTAGAGGTCTTCGCTGCTCACACATCTCTATCCATTCCTGCTTAATCAGTACTTCCTCCGTTTCAGCAGATGGAGGTAAATCCTGTGAAACCTCTTCTGTTGTGCCCTCTGTCGGGTTTTCCTCCCCTGCCTGCCTTTCTTCAATTATTTCTTTCTTCACGACCTTCTCACCAGGATGTGTCGTTGGCTCATTCGTCGAGATCGCTTCGCTTGGTCCCTCCTCTTCGCCAACAGTGATTTCTTCTTTGTGTGCGCTCGCCGTGACCGGTGATGCCCTGGCGAGATGTTGTCCTGCTACTGTGCTTGTTGCGATCCTTTCCGATTCTTCAGCCTCGGAAATCTTTGTTTCTTCTCTCCTTTCTGACTCCAAGGTGCTTGCCACCTGTGTAGCCCTCGCCCCATATGGTTGTGGCCTTTGTGACAGATTCAAAGCCACAGGAACAACGAACTCTTCTTCTTATTTCTGCCGTGGGGAACGAGCTACCCTTGCTCCTCTTGGGAAAAAGAAGGAAAAGTGGAGCGAATCCTCAACATTTGGTCTTGAAGTCGACGATAGTTCTTGTGGGTCAGCGTCATCCCCACACCCTGGTTCTCCTAGCGTTTCCTTCACGGATCCCCTGGCTTCCTCAGCTCTGGGGCCTTCTTGTCTCTGTCCCCCCTCTTCCATGGGTTCTATGGTCGGAGTGGTCACAACCTCCTCCATCAGCTCCATGGTGGTAGGAGATCCTTATGGAGTATCCTCGGTCACCATATCGACTGCTTCGTCCACGCTGGCCTGTCGTGGGTCTACTTCCATGGTTGCCATATTATCAACTTGCTCTACTAGTTCCACGGGCGAGGCTGGTTCTTGTGGGACGGCCTCGATCATGGTACTAGTGGGCCTTTCTATATAAATCCCCACATCTGCCATTGACTCTACAGATTCGGCTTGCTCTTGGGGACTTGCCTCATCTCCAAGTTCTTCCATTTCCATCTCTTCCGGCTCCTCCTGGTCAACATAATCATCATCTCCTGCATCCTCCTCCATAGCTTCGATTTCTTCTTCCCTAGCAGCCACAACAGCTGTTATTTGTTCCTCCATGGACTCTCGAAACAGCTCCCATGGAATCGGGATTTGTCTAATGGCATTCATTATTAACATCTGAACCAACTTGTGGTGAGTGGTGACTGCCAATGTCTGTCGCGACCCCTGAGCCGATTGTGCCATTAGGTGAAGACTCCTTAGTAGAAAATAAGGCACATTCATTGAAAAAGCTTTTGCATGTGGAAATCACAGGTGAGCTAATATACGGAGGTGGTATTTGAAGATGGTGGAGTATCTTCCTTCACACGTCATATATTTTATGACGAACTCTGCTACTCCTCCCCATGTCGTGGTAGCGAGTTTCTGTCATACCCCCGACCCTTCTGTGCAATACTCTTGCCCTCTTGTAGAAAGGCCTCGGGGAATTATGGGAGGGGAATCCTTCTCGAAAACCATCGTTGCTCGACTTGAGGAAGCCCACTAACTTCCGCGATGATTTCCTCTGTTACAGGGATCTCAATTCCGTGGACCCGAGAGCCTTCTTCTCCCAATTTCAATGCAAATTCCGCCGTCATTTCTTCGTTCGACCCCCTCAACCTGTCGAAATAAACATCCCATCCTACGTTCTCAAAAACCTACCACACCTCTTGATTGTTCTGAATTCCCCTTGTATTCTTAGGTTCATATCAAACAGATCGACCACCCATTGTTGTAAAGGCGAAATCAGCACGACGACTGCAATTGGCTGGCAAGGGAGAGTGACAAGTCTCCAAACTATTGGAAATTGAAATAACGTCATGGTCGATTTGGAAACAATGGATAAACAGTACTGGTACGTTTGGAAATGATGACAGATTAAGGTGGTACCGTGGGATATTTGAGGAATTTAATTGCAGCGTGTTGGGAGGGTGACTGATACGACTCGACACGTACGAATACGCATCCCAACACATCAAAAGTATGATTACGGAGTACTGAAATCATTATATTAGGTTCGATAAAGATGATGTGTCATAAATGATTTTTCGAGGTACGTCATCATTCATTATGACGGTTCCCCCCCCCCCCCCCGCAACTTAATGACGGCCATCCACAACACGTTTTAATGTCCTTTTTGGAATATTTAATTAAATCCATAAAATCGACGGAGACGTACCTGCGGACCTACCTTATGGTGGAGAAGGTAGAATAACCACGGGACAAGACATGAGTAACAACAACAAGGAGTGCACAAGAATAGTGAGTAACTAAGACATCGAGTAACAAGAACGGGAGTAACAAAGAAATTCAGTAACGGCACTAGAAGAGTAATCAGCAGTTGCAGAGTAGCGGCACCGGCGGAGTAACAACAGTTGCAGAGTAGAGTAGTGGCACCAGCGGAGTAACAACAGTTGTAGAGTAGCGACACCGGCGGAGTAACAATAGTTGCAGAGTAGTGGCACCGGCGGAGTAACAACAGTTGTAGAGTAATGGCACCGATAGAGTAACAACAATTGTGGAGTAATGGTACCGGCAGAGTAACAACAGTTGTAGAGTAACGGCACCGGCGGAGTAACAACAGTTACGGAGTAATGGCACTGGCAGAGTAACGGCAGTTACGGAGTAACAGCACTTAGTGACACACACCAGTGAACTATAGCAATATCTTCATGATAGCACTGGTGAAATAACAGCACCGAGTGTTACTTTTCTCCTCGCCATATTTCTTTGTTATTCCTGCAAAAGACAAACAAGTAAGTAGCAATAGTATATATATATATATATATATATATATTAGAACAGAGTGAGACTATCCTATTTTCCAATGACCATTAAATCAGATACAGCAGAAAGATTTTTAACAAAGGCTTCTTTAGAGGCTGGACGGTGGTATAATTTTAGACAGTGTCCGTTTACTAAGAACGAGGTATGGTTCTCATCTATTGTACAAGGTCTAACTGTTCCATTTTTGAACACTGCGTCCACTTGATATGGACCCATCCAGCGAGTGCAGAGCTTGCCTTTGAAATCCTTAAATCGGGAGTCATACAGTAACGCCCAGTCCCCCACATGAAACACCTTAGTTTTGATAAATTTATC